>JADRCC010572874.1:587-11542 GCA_019843855.1 Hylomyscus alleni | reverse complement strand
TTTTTTGTAGAGCCTCCATTGTGATTCTACTTTGTTGATTCTAGAAAAAAAACATAACACACTTTTAAAGGCCAATAGAAAGTCTCTACTGCTGGTCAGCAGCTGCATCAGGAACTTGAGAAAATCATGCAGCCCTGAGTCTCACTGTCTTTAGACAATTTTTTTAAAGATTATTTTATGTATATGAGTATGCTATGTGCATGTACACGTGTATGTACACTTGTATGACAGAGGAAGGCATCAAATACCATTAAACACAGTTGTGAGCTACCATAATGTTGGTGGGAATTGAACTCAGAACATCTGAGAGATCATCCAGTACTCTTAACCACTGAGCCATCTCTCTAGCATGACTGGAGGCTTAATCACAAAAACTATGTCTTGAATTGGCACACTTCATTTATCAAGAGGCAGAACAATAGAAGCCAAAAGGCAAGGCTTTTACATTTAGTGGCTTTTCCTGGATCCAGGCAATATGGCCTAGGTGTTTGAAGGTTAAACCTTTGTTGCCATTTTCGGCAGGTGTAGGGGTCTACATGCTGAATTCTCAGGTCAGCTTGGTTTTTCCAGCATGGTCTCGTTTGTGCTAAGGTCTGGGGGTCTGCTACAACTCCTGTACATGATGTAATAGCTTTCATCCTTACTAGCGATCCAGAAGATTTTCCTGCATTCTTGACAGAGTTTGTCATTTCTTGACTCAGTGCCATTGAGCATTTGGTTTCTAACTGGTGGTAGTAACTGGGAAGGCTATATAACCTTCAGGAATCACAGACTTCCTAGCAGAAGTGGATAATTAGGAGTGGCCCTTAAGGTTACAGTCGAGACGAGGTTCTGGTCTCTCTCTTTCCCAGTCAGCCATGACATCAGAAGCCACTGACATACACCATACTGCTATTAACTGTGCCACTCCAACATGCCGGCCTCGCTGTGATATACTACAGATCTCTGAACATGAGCCCAAAACAAACTTCCCCTCCTTGTTTATGCCACGTATTGTGCTGTAGCAGCAAGACAGAAACTAAAAGGCTGTAGAGAGTGTTCAGTGTATGCTCTTTAGTTTTGTTTCAACTTGAAACAAGCTAAAATCATCTGGGCCCAGGGAGTTGCAATTGAGAAAAATGCCTCCATAAAATGAGGCTGAAAGCAAAACTGCAGGACATTTTCTTAAGTCATTGAGATGGGGAAGACTCATTCCATTGTAGGTGATCACATTTCTGGGTAGGTGGACACAGGAGTCTATAAGAAAACTGGCTTTGTGTAGCTGGAAAGGTGGCTCATTTGTTAAGAGCACTAGCTGTTCTTCTAAATGTCCTTAGTTCAATTTCCAGAAACCAACTGATGTTTCACAACCATCTCTATTGGTATCTTATTTAAATTAAGGTATGCATTTAGAAAAGAACATTCATATATATAAAATAAATGCATAAATCTTTTAAAAAATAAGCTGAGGAAGCAGTGTTCATCACACATCCATGGCCTCTGCATCAGCTCCTGCCTCCAGATTGCTTCCCAGTTTGAGTCCTTGCCTTGGCTTCCCTCAATGGACTGTGACTCAGGATATTTAAGAGTAATAAACCCTTTTCTTCCCAAGTTGATTTTGGTCATGGTATTTAATTAGTGACATAGAAACTCTAAAGTAGTTGGTGATTATGCTTACTACCTGCCCTGATGACAGTGGCTGTGGCACAGAACAACAAACACATATAACTCTAAAAGGGATAAGAGAAAGGAACTAACCCCAAATCATGTCCTGATTTTCAGATCCTCTGGGGTTTAATAACTGAAGCTTATTCTTGAATTTCTATATGAAAATGTTCATCAGTCTTCAATAAGACAGCTTGAAGACTTGAAGGCAGCAAACAAAAGAAACCTTCACAAATGTAGCAAGATGTTAGCTCTAAAAGCATACTGATATTGACTGGAGCAGGCAGGCATGTGTGTGAGTGCTGGCACACAAAAGCCACAGCATGAGTAGGAAGTTCAGAGGTCCACTCTCTGAAGTCAGTCCTTCTGTGTCACAGTGGAATTTGATGATGGAATTCAGGAGTTCAGATTTGGGTGGCAAATACCTTTACCTGCTGAGCCATCTGGACAGTCCTACTACAAGTTTTCCATAACAAGTTGCCAAAGGTAGGTGGTGTAACCACCGTGTCACTGAACTTCAAATTCTGACAGAACTTCACAGATTCACTCATGAAAAAATGCATGAATTTCCATGATATGAAGTTTAACATAGATTTGCTATAAAGAAGAAAAAAACAAAGTGTAATTTTTATCAAATAATTTTTTAAGTAAGCAAAAACTTTTCCCATTTCATTTTTCATTTCTCAGCTTTTCCTGATAGGGTCCTGACATATATGCTAAGACAGCCTCAAACTTTCTATCCTCCTGAGGAGTGATGTGGTTATAGATATGCATTCTACTGTTCATATGATAAATTTAATTTACCAAATATATATTTCATTTGCTAAGTCTCTCAGTGTCAAATATTGTTCTCAGGACTTTGCTTTCAAACAAGAATCACATCAATTCATACACTGTTTTCTGAGGTTGACAAAGTGAGTGTCTTTGTTAAAAGTAAAATTACAGTTATCAGTTAACTGTGGTATCAGTGTTGCTCTGAGGAACCCATCATCATACTGTAATCTGAGAATCACAGAAAACAGTGGCAGATACTCAAGGCCATGCTAGATATTTGTAAAGAGTCCATTAAAAGACTCCTAATAACTGAGCTGGAGTTAGCTTCTGGCTGGGCTGGGCCTTTGTGTCTCAGACCTTTTGCCACAGGAATCATTTTTTTGTCTATTTATCATAGTGATTGAACCTAATGTTCAAAATGTCCAGAATACTTTCTTGGTTAGATGCAATAAGAGAGACTAAAAAATTCCAATGCCCCAGAAGCTCAGACAGAAATATTACACTTTCAAGCTCAGCCTAGACTTCATAGCAAGTGTCTGAGTGACATAGGCAGACTGTCTTAGGAATTAAAAAATAAATTAAAAAAAGAAAAGGCTCTAATACCATTACTTAGTAAAAAAAAATGTAAAACTGCTTAGTCAAAGAACACAACTCCCAAGGCTACATCTGATAACCAGAACTCAGAAACATCACTCAAGATAACCAGACACAGTCCTAGAACTCCAGGATGCCCACTGGACAGTTTATAAGTAGAGACCAAAATGTGCCCTGCTCTACAAATCTTGAAAGATGTCATCTTGATCTGCCCTGCATCTGGAGTGTCTTCCCCCAAGATTCCAACCCTTAAAGAATTCTACTAGAGACTGGACATGACCTTAATTCAGCTAAGGTAAATCACATGGGTTTGTATCCTTCAGGAGGTAGGACTAGTATTGCAGTTAAGAATTTAGGGTAGGGAGTCTGTCTGGGCCAGTGCGCTAGGCAGTGCTTGGGCACAAATTCCACACAACACCCTGAGGAAGGTCCACACCCAGGCACTCTAACAAACCCAGGATCATAAGATCAGAGCAGAGGTGAGGAGGATGCAACCTCTGTCCTAACACCAGGAGTAACTGAGACCAGTGATATGCTTACATACCAGGAACTCAGCTAGTCCAGTGGCATGGGTTCCTTACAGTACATCTAGACCAGTGTCCTGAGGAGACCTTGGGCACAAATTCTGCAACCATTCCCATAATACACAGAGGAAGCTCTACTCTAGCCTCTCTAAAGGTCCCAGGATCACAAGATCCCAGAATCACAGGATCACTTAGGCAGCCTGATTCTGAGGAGTTCTGATACAACCAGGATCACAGTAAGGATAGGCCACAGTCAGATTTAGCCAGGTCAGGTAGCACTAGAGATCACCAGATGCCAGGAGGCAAGCATAAGAATAAAAACAACACAAACCAAGGTTACTTGGCATCATCAGAAGCCAATTCTCCAACCATAGTAAGTCCTGGAGACACCATCACACTGGAAAAGCAAGATTCAGATCTAAAATCAATACGCATGATGATGATGTAGGACTTTAAGAAAGAAAGAAAGAACTCCCTTAAAGAAATACAGGAGAACACAGGTAAACAGCTAGAAGCCCTTACAGAGGAAACATAAAAATCCCTTAAACATCTACAGTAAAACATAATCAAACAGGAGAAGTAAATAAAACCATCCAGAATCCAAATAGACTGGACCAGCAAAGAAATTCCCTCCATCACATAATAATCAAAACACCAAATGCACTAAAGAAAGAAAGAATTTTAAAAGCAGTAAGGGAAAGAGATCAAGTAACATATAAAGAAAGGCCTATCAGAAATATACCAGACTTCTCACCAGAGACTATGAAAGCTAGAAGATCCTGTGCAGATGTCATACAGATCCTAAGAGAACACTAATGCCAGCCCAGGATCCTATACCCAGCAAAACTCTCAATACCATAGATGGAGAAACCAAGATATTCCATGACAAAACCAAATTTACACAATATCTTTCCACAAATCCAGCCCTACAAGGGATAATAGATGGAAAACACCAACATAAGGAACAAAACTTCATCCTACAAGTAGCAAGAAAGTAATCTTTCAATAAACCTAATTCCACCTCTTAGAACAAAATCAACAGAAAGTTACAATTACTTTTTTTAATATCTTAATATGAAAATTAATATTACCAACATATCCAATTCAATTGAAATCCAAAAATATGAGGAATTAAAAATTTGTTTGCTGTCACCCAATGGTCTCTCTAATCTGGTAATTAGAGAAATAGGTCCAATATTGTACAATTCATATACTCTTTCTGCTTGTTTGTACACAACTGTGTCTTACTGTGTACCACATAATGATCTTGAAATCATGCCTCTCCTGTCTCAGCCTCTCTATTAGTAGTATTGTTTATTTCATGTTTTATAGTATACTGTAGATTTCAGAACACCTTACATATTTCAAAATTATTTATACAGCCAAAAGAAATGTAGACAATTAACTTGAGAGGTAGCTGGTAAGAGAACAACAAAGAGTGAGACTGAATGCCTTCCTTGACATTTGTAACTATTGCATGATGTTTGAAGAAGAAGAATTTATAAGTTACTCTTTCTCTGACATGAACGCCTTTCTAAATTCTCACAGTCAATGAACCAGATTATTACCCTCACCTAATGTCTGTGCCACCCTCCAAGCAGAACCATTGTTCCTTGAAACAGTTGGTGAATGACTTCATGAATAGACCATCTTAATACACCAACCATTTCTTAAATGAATGTAACCTGTTCTCTGTGGGCTGAGAATAAAGTCACACAGTCAAGTCAAACAGCTTTGACCACATCAGGAAGTCTGTATCCAAAAATCGTGCCTACCATTCATTCCTTGGCACAGCAGAACTGTCAACTCTCAGCTTAGCTATGATGGAGGTAAAATCCTTTGGTGATGTGAGTATCATTGAAGTGCAGCCTTATTACAATGAACACCAATGTCTAAAAATTGTTCTTATTTTGGACTTGTACCATAGTAAGAGCCAAGATTGTAAGCTCTACTAAATACAAAACAAACAAACAAACAAACAGAGTATATATTTATGTTCATTTAAAAAATGCTAGTAGTGATGTATTATGCTAAAATATACAGTTAATATGTTTGGAGTTATTCAAAATTTATATTGAGAAAAAAGTATGTATTTTCAGTATCGTTGTAGACAAGCATCTCCATAAGTCTGTTGAATTGATTTTTGTTTTATAACAACTTTTATAAATACTCATTTTTATTGTTATAAACTTTATAAATTTTAATAATATGACCGACCAAAAAAGATATTGTAGGTATTGCAGGTATGGAAGGGTGACTCTGTGAGGAATTGTAGTACAAAAGGGAAACAAGAATGTGATTTAATTCTATTTATTTAAAATACGTTTTTAAATGTTAAAAAATATCAGATAAAATAAAAAAGCAGAACTATAGAAGCCAAAAGGCAATGCTGGCACATTTAGGTACTTTCCTGCATCTTGAAACTGTGGACTAGGTATTTAATTGATTAGGTATTTGCTGCTATTTTGCAGGTATTGGGGATGCCTACATGCCAGGTCCTAAGGTTCACATGGAACCCAGCATGGCATCAGGTGTGTAAATGTCTGGGGACTTGTTTGAACTCCTATATATGAAGAAAAAGCTTATATCCTCAACAGTTATGCAGAAGGTTTTTCTTCAGTATATTTTCTTGACAGAGTTTGTCATGTCTTGATTAAAGTAGTGCCATTCTGACTTGGGTAAAAATTTCCCACTTACCCCCAATAGTGCCCTCCCAATCAGCCTTTAAGACATGGGACTTAGAGGGCCTTTTAAGACCAGATCATTGCACCTGAACATTCAGCCTTCCCATCCATTTCCTAACCAGCTGTCAAACATTCCACATATCCCTTCAGCCCATAAGTATTTCTCATGAAAGTGACAATTTCCCAAGCCTCTCTTAGACCAACACACACACATATACACACACACACATAAACACACACACACACAAACACACACACATGCAGAGAGAGAGAGAGTGAGAGGACAACAGTTGGTCAACACTCAGACTAAACCCCGTTGCTACCTTTGGTGTTGAACTATTTCTGACTTTCTATACTTGATACTTCAGTTCACCCCTTGAGCATCTACCAATTCATTAATGTCATCTGAAAATATGTCTCTTCTCCTCCTCCTGTTTCCTCTAAGCCACCTTTCTCGATTGAGATGTTAAATCACAGTCAAGGTACAAAGTTAACAGAGAAATACCTCTGATTCTGAATGTCCCCAGATCCTACTCACAAGAACCAGCTGATCCTCAGAAGAACTAGGCAAACCTAATTTTTGACAGACATGGAGGGAAAACACTCCCTGACTCTGGAAGGCACTAGCCTTGTTTCATTCACAACACTCCACTGCCATCTAGTGGACAACTAGAGTATCATTCTGAAGACCCTGCTGCTGCTGCTGCTGCTGTAATTTTCCAAGTTGGCAAAATTCATGTCCAAGATATCCAGAAAGAGATCTCAGAGCAGGCACAAGATAATTGTTGCTACACCTGGGGGTGCAAACCTGTTATCTCACATCCTTGAAGGCTGAGATAGGGAGATCACAACTTTAAGGCTGGTCTGGGCAACTTACAATGGGCTCAAAATAAAATAAAAAAATAAGGTACATATTGAGCTCAGTTGCAGAACACTTGCCTATCACGTGTAAGCTGCTAGTGTGTCTGTGATCTTGTAGTGGGTCTATGATTGCCTATTATTACTGTGTTGTTTACACACTCAGCCACCATCATCGAGAACAATGAGCATTCTTTAGCATTTTGGTGTATCATCTGTTCATTTATTCAGTCCAATTTTTATTCTCTAAACTATTTTAGGTACTTGCCATAGTATCTTATGGCTCCTTCTTCTAGTTCAGGCATCTGGGACATCCACAGCTCTGGCCTCGCCTGACCTCATATACACTTACCTGTGTCTGACAGATCTATTCTTTCTTAGTCCCACATTCAATTTCTTGCTTCTGCATATTTTACTTCTACATTGCTTTTGCATATATTCCTCTCTAATGTTTATAAACTTTTAATCTTCATGTTGCACATTAAAGGACAGGTGAGGCGGGAGAAGCTAAAAGTATTTCCACCTCTCAGAAAGAACATGCCTTTTAAAATGTTGCAAGCAGCTGTGCTGAGGGGCTCTTTTCTTCACAGAAGTGGACTTAGGTAACTCCAGGTCCATGATGGCTTGAATAGGAGGCTGTCTCTTCCTTCCAAGCAGGGGTTAAGATACCTTCAACATAGTCAAACCTTCCTTTTTGCTTTTTCTCCTCTCTCTCTCTCACATCCTAGTATTATAAAGCACCATGGAGCTGCACAGGGAAACCTCACACTGAACTTGTCAGAAAGAGGCATGCAAGTGTGAACTGAGTGCATGCCCATGCAACCTACAGGGAGGGCCCTGGACAGCTCTCTGGTGTCTATAAAATATCTCCCAATCTAAACATGATCAAATTCATGTGAACCCCCTACACGAACAAACATACACACACAGTCACACACAAAACTAAGCTTTATTCAAGGGGGTCAGCTCACAACAAGACACTTCCGATAACTTAAAGAACCTTAGGAAAACCTTGTGTTGTGGTTGACACCATTAATCACAGCACTTAAGAGAAGGTATGTGGATCTCTTTGAGTATGAGAGAAGTATGGTCTACATTATAACTTTCAGGATAGTCAGAGCTAGAGTAAGACCCTGTCCTGGAAAAGAAAATGTATTGAAGCTGTACTGTATAGAACATGGAGTCAATATACCCTTCAAAAGTGAAAGACTGGAGAATTGCACTTGAAAAACTGATGTTGGGCTATAAGTGACATCTGTCATAGCCTCTACTGATATTCCAAATATTCAATTTCCGTGCCACCTCTTGGTCAGGAAGACGAATTTTATCAGACCTAAAATTTCTATTCCTTATGTATTTATTTATTCAGAAAATACCCAACATTGAACTTTGGGAGAGCACAATAGTAGAGCTGTTGCCTAGCAAGTAGTAAATCTGAGTTCTAACCTCAGCATTGGGTGGCATAACAAAATACAGAAAGAGAAGTAAGGTCCAGTGTTAGTCTTTTGATTCTCTTCTGCCTTGAGGAGACACTATTAAAGTAGAAGAATATGGCCACCAAAATGGATCAGTGAGTAAAGGAACTTGCTCTCAAGCCTAAAAACCTGAGCTCAATATTCTAAACTCACATAACAGAAGGAATGAAATAACTCCTGTAAGTTGTCTTCTGACCTTCACATACATGGCATGGTGAACACACACATGCAATCATACAAACACAATAAATAAACGACCAACCTGAGGAATGCTGGTACAACGGTGTCCATGTTCTCCTCTATCCAAAACCTCCAGCTCTACTTGCCAGTCCTCTCTACCGAGACAATTATTTGCATCAAGTGCAAAGCAGCTCCAGGAACTTCATAATCTTGGGTCTTGTACTTTCGCAGGCACTAATATTGCTGGGTGTCATCTGACAAGCATGCTGTCTTACAGAATATTTCAAGTCAGCCTATGAAGCAAGCACAGGAGAATCCCCAATCTAAGATCCCAAATGTCCCAGCATCTAAAGTGTCTTGAAAAACCTTCAGATTTCAGATTACTTTCCAGATTTAAGTTTTCAGATTAAGATGGTTCTACCCTCAAATCAATGCCAAAGTATTCTCAAAGTACAGGAAATGCTAAAGGATGAACCACTTCTGGTCCTAATTATTTGGGGTAAGAAATACTCACCTGTTGTTCTTCTCAAGCTGCTACACACAAAGCTTTCTTGAGTGAAAGCACAAAAATGCCTGTCTCTCTCACATAAATTTTTCTCACATACATAAAACCATTTAAAAGAAACAGAATGGGGTATGATGGTGATGATGTTACCTGTCACTGGGCAGGCTGAGGCACATGTCTGCATGTGTGTATACATATTTCATACAACAAATGAAATAATAAAGTAATGAAATTTAGTAGATTACAATTCTGATGATTATCAAGACATTCTAGTTATTATTGCATGCTTGGAGATAATTTCTTTCAAACCCCTATATATTTTTTGCTATGACAAGGAGTCCAGTAGAAATGTTTTTCTAATGCAAATGTGAAGGAAGAGGGCTACAGAAAGTAATTCCCACTGTCAGCAGGAGAAATTGGATGAATGAATCTCATACACATGTGCTCCTGTATAGAGCACTTGTTCTCCCTAGTTAGTGATGATATTTAGGAAGGCTTGTGGAAACTTTATAAAGACCAGCTTTCCTGATAAAAGTGGATAATTAGGAGTGGCCTTTAAGGTTCCAGATATGGTTCTGGTCATTCTGTTTTTTCTGGTCAGTCATGACATGAGCAATCACTGTCACTTACAACACTGCCATTGACTGAGCAACTCCACCAAGCCTGCTGTGCTATGATACACTAAAGATCTCTGAACATGAGCCAAAAAAAAACCTTTGATCAGTTTTTTTGTGCCAAGTGTTGTGTCACAGTTGCACGAGAAAAAAAAATGAAGGAGCTGGCAAGATATTTCAGTGGGCTTGCTGGCTAGTTTTGTGTCAACTTGAAACAAGTTAAAGTCTTCTGAGATCAGGGCATGTCAACAGGGACAAAGTCTCAAGGAGATTGGTTTGAAGGCAAATCTGCAAGGTATCTTCTTAATTAGTGATTGATGGGGGAGGGCCCAGTCTATTGTAGCTTCTGCCACTCCTGAACTCTTGGACGTAGGGTCTATAAGAAAACAGGCTGAGCTTGACTGGTGAGATGGCTCCATGGTTAAGAGGACTTCCAGCGGTCCTAACTTCAGATCCCAGCAACCATAGAGTAGCTCCCAACCATCTGTAATGGGATCTGATTCCTTCTTCTGTTGTGCATTAAGGAAAAGCACTCACACATACAAAATATATAAATAAAACTTTAAAGAGGATGAGAAAGCAATTGGCTCTATATTCTCTACAACCTCCAGATTCTTTTCCAGTTTGAGTCCCTGCCTTGGCTTCCCTCGATGGACTTTGTGACTCAGGATATGTAAGAGTAATACTTTTCTCCCCAGGTTGCTTTTGGTCATGGTGCTTTATCACAGTATAGAAACTCTAATTAAAACAGTGGGTAAATGTGCTTGCTGGCAGGCCTAATGACAAAAGCTCAATATCAGGGGCATACATCCTAAAGAGAGAGAATCAACTTCTACAGCTGTCCTTAGACCTTCACACATATGCTGTGATACACACATGTCTATAGACTCCCATAATAACTAGAAAAGCAATTTAAAAAAGTAATCCAAGTTATCTTTAATGATACTGTGCTATGCTTGCACACATGAACCTGGCATAACTGTCTCTGGAGAGGCTTTTTTCAGCAGCACATGGAAACAGATGCAGAGATCATACCCAAACATAAGGCAGAACTCAAGGAGTCTTGTGGAACTCAGGGGTAGGCTCGAGCAAGCTGGAGATAT
>JADRCC010572873.1:0-14420 GCA_019843855.1 Hylomyscus alleni | reverse complement strand
TGGCCACTACATTAAAACATTATTTAAACAAGGTCCTCAATATGTATCATTATATGGATGGCATCTCTATTCAAAATTTTCTGTTCACAATGGGAAATTGCCCACCATATGGGGATTCCCCATGACCCTCAGAGACAAGGAATAATAGAAGACCATATCAAGCCCTAAAAGCCCACCTTATAAAACAAAGGCCAAATACCTAATCCCTAATGTAAATTAATGACAGCCCTGACTACCCTAAATATATTTAACATCTACCAGAGCTCCAAACACCCTTCTATCTCCCTCCATTGGCACACACACCAGAAATAACCCAGAAATAAAGGTGAGATTTCTTGGATGAGATTTGGAAGGGACCAAACTCCCTCCTTATAAACAGAAGGGGTTTTGTTAGTGTTTTTCCACAGGGCCAGCCTAGACCTATCTGGGTTCCTGCCAGAAATGTCCAATACCACCCCACTGACCAAGAAGATGGCCTGCCTCTCAATGACAGATCAAGGTCAAAGGAGGAGGAAGAGGCTGAGGAGATGCCACCCCTTAAAGGAACAACAAGATCTCCTGGAAGGACATTATGACCTGGTAACTGCTGCCCAGGCCGTGTGCTCTCTACAAGCTCCCCTCTCCTCTATTCTTATGGTTGTTTTGTCATTCTTTATGCTAACTCTGATACCGTCCAGCCTCTCTCTAGCCTTCCCAGTACTCACCACTGCAGATTCTTCACTAGGGAGACCTACAACAAATACAACAAAATCATAGGAACCCAGGATTGTCCATTTGAAGGATATTGAACCAGACTGAGATCCCCCTACAACCTGATTCCATCTCCACTATGCCCCCACCCCCTTCCCCTTTCCTCTGCTTTCCTACACAGTTCAATGCCTCCAGGAGGCCTCCACATATGGAGGATGCAGATAACGGAGCTGCAGAACTGAATCCACCACCTGTGGGGGCACCACGCTCACCAACCTTAAAACTCATTTTGAGCATTCCATCAGTGATCCCTGGGATGAATGTTGGTGAATGGGAGTCATGGGTAAGCTCTACCCTAATGGTTATGCCAAATACCCTGTAGCTGACCTACATGTCTCTGGACAGCTTGTCCCTGCCCCCAAATCAGTCTTCATTCATGTTAATTAATATTCAACAAGAAAATCAATCTCAGAAGGAGTTCCAGGTTACACTTTCCTGTCCATAATACATGCAATATGCGACTGACCTCCTTCCCTTAATAACCCACCCCAACTCCTCCCAAAGCCTCTCCTGTGCTTCCCTTTTCTGAACACTATTGGCAGCTGCTCCCATTAACATTTCCCACAGGAAAATCACAAGACAGTCATTCTTCTTCTTTATCTACCCTGCCCCTTTGCCTTGTAGGACCCTCCTCAAGACCCCATCCTACATGCAATTACCAAACTAATATGTGCTAATCCCTCTGCTCTTCTCTGGTGTGGAGGCACTGCATTAACCTCCTTTTTCAAGGTTCCTACACCCGTATTGATTGTTCCCCAGGTTTATCTCTACAAACCTGAAGAACTCGCCTTATAGCTGGGAGGAGATCAAAAGAAGAGAGAGACCTTCATCCCTCTGCTGGTCGGACTGGGTCTCACTGTCTCAGTGGGCGTAGCAGGAAGCAGCAGCCCTCCTCTAAACACACCCTCTGTCCAGTGACTTCCATGACAGACTTGGCCAGGCAATGGCCTGCACTGCAGACAGCCTTGAGTCCCTTCAATGCCAGATAACCTCATTAACAGGAGCTGTACTACAAAACCTGAGTCCTTGAACTTACTGACTGCTGAACAGAGAGGGACTTGCATTTTGCTAGGGGAGGAATGTTGCTTCTATGTCAGTGAATCCAGGCTTGTAGAACAAGGCATACACATGCTCAAAGATCTCAGGGGATTTCTTCAGGCACACTATTCTACCCACACCCCTGCCTCACAGTACTTACACCCCTTGGTAGCTTGACTTCTTCCCCTCCTTGGCCCCATACTAGCCATTGGAGCCCTGCTTTTCCTGGCATCCTGCCTTGTCCAATTTCTAAAACTGCAAATCATTGTAGTTTTATTTGCAATGAGTGTCATTGCAAAAGTCACTACTAAGCAGGTTTTGTTTCAATACCAAACCATTTCCAATCCAAGAGACAATTACTCCAATGATACCTTCCCTTTATAAAAACAAAAAGGAAAAGTTGTGGGGCAAGTAGACAATGCCACCAGACAGAAGATCTGGTAAGGTTGTGTGAGCTCAGATTGCTGGAATCTCAGAGACTTGAGGTCAGAAGGAGTCCAGCCACACCCTATGTATTCTGTACCTGCTCTGAAACACCTAACCAAGACACCCCACTGAGAAATCCCTGGCAGCCAGTCACATAGGCAACACCTGGGGCCTTTTACCATGCAAATTGTAAAAACCAATAGGAAAAACCTACCCCTAAATCCCACTCCACCCGTCAATGATTTATAAAGTCTCTGACCACATGGAATAAAGCACACAAGTTATTTGACAGACGACCATCTGAGAGTGGCTGTTTTTTTAAATTCTCTCACCCGAAGCATTCATCTATGACCTTAACTGGCCAGACTCATGCCTCTGCTGCCCCAGCCATCCCAGCTTCATCTGGAGCTGGTGCTGCTGCTGGTAGCTGACAAGAGTCCTGGGACCTCAACTACCTGCCTTGAGCAGGTTGCCCAAACCTTCCTGCTTCTCTTGCTAAGAGCTCTAACACTTTGGGCATTCCTGGTTGGGCCAGAGCCTGGTGGAACATATTTGTGTCCCAGTTCTCTTCATCCTCAGGACAGGCAGAGGACAACGACCATAACTTACAAATCGATGTGAAGTCTATGGTTTCCAGCAGATTCCATTGCAGACTATAAGTGCATTTTTGGAACTGTTATTTAGGCTGTTTTTGTTCACCAGGCTCTGACCCAGCCAGGAATGCCTCCCAAGTGCAGGGATTAAAGGTGTGTGCCAACACTGCCTGGCAAGAAATGTTTTCTTATGCCCCAGGAATAGTGAATAATTTCTCTAGGATAAAAACTTAGTATCTTAACAGTTGAGGTTCTTCTGTGGTCAACTCACTGAAACAAAGGTAACACCTGGCCTGTATTGCATCTCATAGAGGGGTTTGTAGCATGGGGTCCAACACAGTGCCATTGTTCACTGTTTGTGAACTGTAAGTTGTGTTTCAGAGGTTTGGGTCTTTGAGATATATATTTGACATGTATATATACATATGCTATACAATCTACTACCATGTTAGGCAATAGTCACAGACCTCCAGAATATGAGTATAGACATCTTTGAGGGGCATTTCAGCTTGATTGTAGTTATCCTCACAGCAGCCTGATAGAGCTGTCTCCTGAGAGCCTCTGACAACGTCTGACTAATACAGAAGTAGAGACTCACAGCCATCCATTGGACTGAGCACAGGGTCCCCAATGAAGGAGCTAGAGAAAGGACCCAAGGAGCTGAAGGGTTTGCAGCCCCTTAGGACGAACAACAATATGAACTACCTAGTACCCTCAGAGCTCCCAGGGACTAAACCACCAACCAAAGAGTCCACATGGGGGGACTCATGGCTCCAATAGCATGTGTATAGCAGAGGATGGCCAAGATGGTCATCAATGGGAGGAGAGGCCCTTGACTCTGTGAAGGTTCTATGCCCCAGTGTAGGGGAATGCTAGGACCAGGAAGCAGGAGTGGGTGGGTTGGTGAGCAGGGGGTGGGGGAGGGAAGAGGGTTTTTCTTTTCTTTTCTTTTCTTTTCTTTTTTCAGAGGGGAAACCGGGAAAGGAGATATCATTTGACATGTAAATAAAGAAAATATCTGATTAAAAAAATAAAAAATAAATAAACAAATGAATAAAATTCACATCCATCCTACATGATAAATACCTTTACCCATTAAATGTCCCCCACAATTCTGAACTTATCTTAATGTCAATTCAAGTCCCCAAATCTCACATGCCTAATTTACAAAGGAATGTAGCTCTGACCATACTGTACTCTCAGACAAGGTTAGCTGTGTGCACTTGGAAATCTAGAAAACAAGTCCTGTGCTCCAGAAGCAACGGGGCAGGGGTAGGTGATGCCTGTGGATGAGGTTCCTCACAAAGGAAGAAAAGGGAAGGCAAAACTGTCTCCAGTCAGTCACATCCAAAGTCCTCCCAGACAAACTCCATAAGGTACAAAGCTTAGAAATAGCCAGTGATTCTCTCTTTTTTTTATTTTTACTTTTTTTTCTTCTATTTTTTATTAGATGTTTTCTTTATTTACAATATCTCCTTTCTCAGGTTCCCCTCCAAAAAAAAAAAATTAAATTAAAAAACCAAAAACTAAAACAATCCCATTCCCTCCCCCTTCCCCCTGCTCACCACCTCACCCTCTCCCACTTCCTGGCCCTGACATTCCCCTAATCTGGGGCATAGAACCTTCAGAGGTTCAAGGGCCTCTCCTTCCATTGATGGCCGACTTGGCCACCCTCTGCTATACACATGCTGCTGGAGCCATGAGTCCCCCAATGTGTACTCTTTGGTTGGAGTTTTAGTTCCTGGGAGCTCTGAGGGTACTAGGTAGTTCATATTGTTGTTCATGCTAAGGGGCTGCAAACCCTTCAGCTTAGCCAGTGATTCTTATCTGTGCTCCGGTTGTGCCTGTGGCTTTACTCAAAGCCATCACTTTTCACAAAGGGTAGCTCAGGTCTGTCCTGGAAGGACTGTGTGAACAGGAACAGAATTTAAGTTTGTTTAGTGCTCACATGATAACAGGTGAGTGATTTCTATAGGTGCGTGCGTGCGTGCGTGTGTGTGTGTGTGTGTGTGTGTGTGTGTGTGTACACGCGCGCGCACACACGCATGTGCGCTCACGTGTGTTTGTTTCCTGAAAACAAACAAAATTCATCCATCTTTAGCCTTTGAGAAAGAGGACAACTGCCAAGAGTGTTTTCGTTTCGAACCAAAAAAGTTTTTTTCTCCCTATGGCTGAAACCCTCACATCCTTCAAATTCCCATTCCCTTTGGAGTCCCTCCTCGAGGTGCCTTTTTCTGTATGATGCCCCAAGTTTACTGTCTGTCCTAATGGAAGAAGAAAGAGGATGGGAGGAGGCCTGGCTTGGCATCCTGCCAAAGCTCAGCTAAGGGGAACTGCCTTCACGGTGAAAGAGAAACTGGGAGGAGTCCAGGAGACTACGGGCTAGAAGGATCAAAGTTTTCTTGATGGCTGTCCAGGGAGGCGTGTTGTCTCTGTGGCTGGGGCTATGGCTGTCCTTGCTGCCGATGCTGCTGGGAGCCAGAGCTGCGGGAGCGCGGTGGAGCGGGGAGGGTACCACGCCTCACCTCCAGAGCATCTTCCTGGGCCGCTGCACGGAGTACACCACGCTGCTGAGCCTGGGGTAAGCCAGACCCTGAAAAGGTAGAAGGATGGGGTGAGGTAGGGGCTTTGGAAAGTCAGGCGGAGGGACTAGTGGGTCTCCATGCAGATGATGTGTATGTAGGAGATTTTTAGGGACAGGGTCCCCTGTGCAGGGGATCTCTAGGTCCAGGAGGAAATTGCAGCTAAGACTGCCCCTGCAGGTGTAGCGGTGAGGAGAGATCTATGTCTAGAGGTCAATTTCAGTGACAGAGCCTTGGCAGCTAGCAGCAACGGCCAAAGTGTGTGCCTTTTGGGAATTAGGTCCTCTGATCGCATCTAGAAGACGCTGGTATCCTCTGTCTTGTGCATACTGTGTTTCCTATTGAAATAATTTCCTCCTTTGGATCCACTTTTTGTGCCAGTTGTTTTTAATTGGGATGCATCGCAATAAAATAAATTGAGAGAATAACATAAGGAATCGTGTTAGTTGTTGTCACCAAGGGTAAGAAAACACGACTATTGCTATAAACATAATTTTGAAAGGTGTCCTGGACCTCAGGAGTGAAAACTAACTGGCCCCAGAGGACACTCTGTCTTAGCAGAAGAAGCTGCTCCCAGTACTTGGTATCCACTCTTATCTTCCCAAGTCTTGCCTCCTGACATGACCTTAGTGGGTCCAGAGACTCACCCTCCAATGAACCTAAACAATTAGCCCTACTCTTATGTCTTAATGAACAGGCAGAAGCCAGAGATGTGGTTCGGTGGTACACAATGTGTATGTGTGTGTGTGTGTGTGTGTGTGTGTGTGTGATGTGCCTGTGCCCACACAGAGGAAAACAACAGGGGCCCTGCCCTATCATTTCCTGTCTCCACTGTCTTTTGAACTTAGTCTGGAAGCTAGAGTTAGGCTGGTAGCCAGCGAGTCCCAGTCATCCTTCTGTTTCCACCTCATACAATGCTGGCCTTAGAGGCACAGGCAGCCACACGGGCAGGGCAGGGTGGTGGGTAATGAACTGAGGTCCTCGTGCCTAGGGCACAAGCAACCTTACCCTCTGAACCCTGTCTCCAGTTCTGACTGTCACTTTTGCACAGGAACAAAAACTGCACAGCCATCTGGGAGGCCTTCAAGGGGGTGCTGGACAAGGACCCCTGCTCTGTGCTCCCCTCGGACTATGACCTTTTCATTAACCTCTCCAGGCACTCCATTCCTAGGGACAAGGTAAGGGCGAATGCCTCGGCTATGTATAAAAAGTGTCATTTTTACATCTAGGCTGCCTTTCGTTTCTTCCTACGTCTTGGTTGGTAAAAGGCAGAAGCATAATTTAATTTAAAGTTATGCTAGTTGATGAACTAAATAAATAACTTACCGGAATGCTTCTGTGTTCCTGGTATTGCATTAAGGGTTCAGGATCCAACATAAACAACAGTTTTTGTAGCCCTTCCAATCTACAAAGAGACTGGACTACTGAGGACCAGATGAGACAGTGACCAGGAATGTTGTCATACATGCAGCGTGAAGTCACTATTCGTCCTGGAAGGTTCCAGGTGTGCTGCAAAGAATTAGGTGTTTCGAAGCACTGTAGACTCCAGGAAGGGGATTGTGCAATTGCATTCCTTCCTAATCAGATCTATGGAACAAGGCCTAAGGCCTCTGCTCCTCCTTTTCCACATACAGAAACTGAGGCACAGAGAGATAAAATGCCTTGACGAAGATTCTACGTCTAGCATGGGATAGAGCCAGGCTTCAAGCCCGGGTCCTAATCATTCCTAATGCTAGGTTCTTACCAATGAGGCACACGTTTTCTTCCACAGGGGAAATATGTCATCAGCTAAGTCAGCAGTTCGCAACCAGTGGGACCCCTTTGGCAAACCTCTGTCTCCAAAAATAGTTACATCACAACTAGTAACAGTAGCAAAATGGTCCTTAGGAAGTAGCAATGAAAATAATTTTGTGGTTGGGGGGGGGGAGTCACCACAACATGAGGAACTACGTTAAAGGGTCGCAGCGTTAGGGAGGTTGAGAACCACTGATCTACATGGTGTATTTGCAGCCCAGGAAGGACAGAGATGACACTCTTCAGTGCGCCAGAGCAACAAGGAAGGAGAAAGCAGTAGGCCTTCGGCAGGCCGCGGTCCGCGAGGAACCGCTGCTGACCTATCTTGACCGACACTACAGTCAACGTGCTTTCATTTTATTTTGTATTTTAACTCCTGGTTGTTTCTCATCAGTCACTGTTCTGGGAAAATAACCACCTACTTGTGATGAGCTATTCAGAGAACACTCGGCGCTTTATGTCCCTGTGCGATGTTCTGTACGGCAACGTTGGCGATTTCTTAAGCTGGTGTCGACAGGAAAATGCTACCGGTGAGACTTTTGCACGCATCGTACCTCCTCAGCCTGCAGACTTACCTTTGGTGTCTTTGGTATCTTTGGTCATCTTTCATGTATGTTCATCTTATTTATTCCTTCCCAAATCCTCCATGGTAGCTGGCGTCTATAGTAACGGATAAAAACAAAAATGAGTACCTAACCTTTGCTGGGTGCTCTTACAAATATTTTAGGCACGTTAAGGCTAGAATCCACACATTATCCACTATGATCCTATCATTACTCCTATTTTGGCAGATATGGAAACAAAGGCACGGCGTGATTAAGGGAGTTGCTTAGGAATGTATAGCCAAGAAGCTGTGTAGCCTCACAGTCTGACCTCAGAGCCTGTAATTCCAATCCAGCAGGACTCTGCCTTTGCGTCTTTATTTTCCAAAGGGGGAAAACTACTGAGGCTAAAAGAGGGTAAATGCACTATACACATTTTCAGAATCCATGCCAAACATGGAATTAGCAAATACGTGAAATTAATACATCGCCATGTACTTTTCTTCTAGGACTTGATTACCAGTCGTGTCCCACATCAGAAGACTGTGAAAACAATGCCGTGGACTCCTATTGGAAAAGTGCATCCATGCAGGTAATCCTGGGATGGGTGAGTGCGCGCTGAGCATGTGCGGAATCTGTGACCTGGACCCTGAGCTCTGAGCATGTGCGAATCTGTGGCCTGGACCCCAGGCCTTCACCTGACTTCTGTGTATCTTCCTTTCCACTGTAATGATTACTCTGACTCTTCTCTCTGCTCCACAAAGTTGTGAGGGTTGACGGAGATGAAATACTTACTGCAGTGGCTGGTGCAGAGAGAAATGTTTGGCAGATGTTAGCTATCTGTGGGGCTAGGGCCGGGTCAGCATATCTATTGCACCATGGCTGTGTTTAGTGGTGCAAAACCGCGTTCATTCTTAGTGCTGTGAAAAGTTGGAGTAACCTCAATTTCACAGGAGAGCCTGGGAAACTGGAGACTTCACTGTGGGTGTCAGAAGTTTCCACAGAGTAGCATGAAAAGGAGAAGAGCTGATAGGCTACCAATAAGCGGGAGCCACAGAAGTGTTCTTAAGATGTGTCTGTCTGTGTCTCCAAGGATATTGCCGTCAGAGTTCATGGGAGCTGTCAGTGGCTACAAAATGACATCGTTTGTAGCTTACATTCTCTACCTTGAGTACTGGAATAAAGATTAGAAACAAGGAGGGCTAAGTCCTTAGCTCAGTGCTGATGGTTAAATGTTGATCGTGCTGACCAAGGAGGAGGTAGAGGACAGGGGACTTTTACTCCTCCCCTTTCAGAGGTGATGTCTTTGCCTCCCATTGTCTACTTTGCTCTCTAGGAGTTCAATGGGGCCACTGATAGGATGAAGGACTTTGGTCGAACCTTCCACCAGGGCTACACAAAGGACTTCCTGTAAGCATAAGACCTCACGCTGAGGACTGTGTACTCCAGCCAGCTCCCATGGGAGCAGCATTTGTTCCCACTTTTGGAGGGAGGGCTTCATCTGAAATACAAGCTCTGGTTTGCTGCCAAAGACTCTTATTGGAGACTGGAAAGCTTAACGCCTCAAAAGAGGGCTCATAGCAACACTATCTATAAAAGAACTGTAACACAGGCCACTATGAATCTTCCTGACTTTAAGGTGTGTTCCTCAACTGGCTGCTAATATGGGAAAATAGTATCAATGCCTCCAATTTTTAAGCCCTTAGAATATATTGGGTAGTTGAAGCAAAAGCAAAGCTAATACAGTATAGTAACGAGAGGACTTGAACCTTGTAGGTGTCAATAAATGTTGTTGTTATTTGTGGTGCTGGGGGTCAAAGTTAGTTTCTTTGTTGCACATATCAAACAAGGTCCTAGCATGAGCTACATCACCAAGCTGAAATGTTAGGAGTTTAAATGTTTCATCTTTATAGCAATCCTCTGAGGTAACTCTTAAGACTTGGAAAATTAATTACAAAGAAATCAAAAAGATTTCCCAAAGATTGTTCTAAGTAGGTGAACCAGGATTTGAAAACAGGCTTTTTAGCTTCAGAGACTGGATTTTCAACCAATCCTTTCTATAGCTACAGTCCAAATATACCCACACCCCTTTCAATGTTTTCCCATTGTCAACGAAACCACTGCTTGTGGTAGCGAATGGCAAGTTACAGAAAGACAAATGAGATTCCCCCCATATTCCTGCCACCAAAATGCTACACAGAGGTTGTCAGACTTCAGCATCTGAAGACTTAAACTCCAACTGTTAGTACTGGTGGAAAGCAGCTGGAGACAAAACGTATCTCTGCTTTGGAGCACCTGGTATCAGGTGTTATTTCATTAGTGAGTAAACCTGTCCTGTGAAGCTCAATGAGAAGAAGTCACCACCAACTACCCTGAGAGCAGGACCACCTCGATGTCTGCTTATTAATCTGTTTGTTTATTTGATGATACCAAAGACAGAACCGCAGGCCCCGTGCATGCTAGCATGCTTGAGCCATGCATACCCTCAGCCTGACGTCCTAACATTGTACGGAAGCTCATCTTTGGTCCATCTAATCTCGCACTCTGCTTTGAATGTAAGCACGTCCTATGAGAGTGCAAGTCCTTTGCAGCTTCATACTAGTGGTGCACTAATAATTCAGAGTTTAATGCTGTGTTGGTACCTAGTGGGAAGGGTGCACCATTTCCTTGCTATTTCGAGCTGGTGGGCATGTTTTGGTCTTGTAAGCTGTGCCCCTCTGCGCATGTGCGTGCAGTGCTTGTGGTGAGACTTCATACTCTTTTCCCTGAAGACATCTGCATCCTGTGACTTGGGCTCCGCTTTGGGTGGTTATTTGCATGAGACTTCTATGGGTCAATGGGCTGTGAGGGGGACTATCGTATGTGACTTGTAGGCCAAGTCACGGCCCCTTCTCCCTTCCTGGCAGTTAACAAGTTTGCAGGTGTGGAGGCTTCCTGAGACCTCAACGTGCCAAACCACCAAGAACCTGTAGTGAATGCTCAGTGGGAGCATAAAGTGAATCCCCGTGTACCGCCCCTGCGATGTCAAGGCTCTGGGATGTGTACCGCCACTGTGATGTCGAGGCTATGTGCCTCGTCAGTCTAGGCTAGTTTATCCTAGCAGACATGGTGGTGTGTATCATGTCCTCAGAGTACCTGACATGGAATTACTGAGTCTATGGATAAGGGACTTTAAAGGTGATTTGCTTCTCCAAATAAACCAATCTGCATCTCTCCTAGACCCGCAAAATACCAAATTTTCCTCTATTGAAAATTGTAAATTTAAAAAAAAAAAACCACCCGATTTTAAAGCACAAAATGATGTGCTTTTATTTGCTCAAAAGTGTCTTTCTTCTTGCAGTATTCAAGAGACAGTTCAGGGGTGATCAATGTCATGCTGAATGGCTCAGAGCCGAAAGGAGCCTATCCCACAAAAGGGTAAGAATGCCAGAGGACACCAAACTAAAGACGGGAGAAGCCTCTCAGACCCAGTTTGATGCTTGCTTTTGTACAGCGGGGTTAAAGTAAGTAAGAGAGTTGAATGGTGTGTTGATCAGAGGCGTATCTATGCAGTTAAACCAGTAAGAGCAGACCAACACACGAGCAAGTCTCCAAATACCAATGGTAAGAAGAGCTGCTGGAGGCACAGGTCCATACGTAGTGCTTGCTGTGCATATACAAGGGCCTCTGATTGATCCCTAGAACCCTAGTGAAATATCTGGGAGTGGTGGCACATTTATAATCTAAGTGCTGGGGTGGCAGAGACAATGGATGACAGGGGCCCACTATACCAGGCAGCCTAGCCTACTTGGCCAGCTCCAGGCCACTCAGAGACACAGTGCCCAATTTTGTTCTCTGATTTACATACGCTCATACACATACAAATGTGCATCTTCATACACATAAACATGTGCATGCACACAAAATGTTAAACTAACACTAGAAACTCTCTTCAGGGGGAGACAAGGTCTCTCCGAATAGCCCCAACTGTTCTGGAATTCACTATGGAAGTCAGACTGGCCTTAAACTCAAAGAAATCTACCTGCCTCTACTTCCTGAGAACTGGGTTTAAAGGTGTGCACCACCACAACTGGCTTTTCTGGAAACTTTTCAAAACTTTTATGTATAAATAGACTAATGGCCAAAATGGACTAATTATTACATTGTGTTAAGACTTGAAGAAATTTTCTTCTAGGTTGAAGACAGGACTCAATGTCAGAGAGCTTGCCTAGCATGTACAGCCATGGAAGAACAGATAAAAATAAAAATCTTCCCTGTCTCCCAGGTTTTTTGCAGATTTTGAAATCCCGTACTTACAAAAGGATAAAGTCACAAGAATTGAGATCTGGGTCATGCATGAAGTTGGAGGACCCAATGTGTAAGTTGTGGGGCTTGGGGAGGTAGCTGTGAGGTCTTGCTTTGCTTGGATATGATCTGATCATGGCCCCCTTGCTCTTCGCTTTAGAGACCTGACAGCCTCTGATTCTAGTGTGACTTGTAGAGAAGGCTAGCAGGTGAGAACGCCAGTGTGCTCCTAGCCCAACGCCATGCTGAATTTTATGAGTGGTATGAGAGTTAGGAATAAATGAGTTTCTTACACATTTCTGAGGGTCAAAGCCAGTTTCTTTTTATCATTTGAAGGCTCAGTATCCTCACCAAGGCTTTCCAGATCAGCTCAGTGCTCTATGATAAAGCCTTTGTTCTCCGTGGAGCAACCTCTTCTGCAAATAGGTCCTGGCTAACTGGTAAGGACCAGGACTTCAAAGACCTACAGCTTCTCAAAATGACATGAGTTTATATATAAGCAAGGGTGGAGCTCGACTTTTTCATGACTGACTACCACAGCCAGCGAGCCTTAAGACCCCACTCCCAACTTGCTTAGTTCATAGTTTTCAAACAGTTCTACCCTGTGCTTTAAATTTTGCCAAATTAAAAAGTTAAACCCATGTGGTCCAGAAGCTTGGCACAGTTTGTTTCAAGCTAAGCAGCCATGAGGGAGCTTCAGAGGAGAGTTGTGCCTTTTTCTTCATAGCCTTGATGTTGCATGCAGGAAAATATTGCCAAACCCAAATATGCCTGTGCCATAGAATATGTGTGTTGAGAGAACCTTGAAACATTCCATTTCAAATGTGTAGTATGTCCTAAGTCTCACCTCATGATGGTTCCTCCCCCCTTAGTTGGGTCACAGATTTCAACAACTATGGAAACTATTTATTATGTACGTTTTACCAAGATCTTCATTTTTCTTCCTAGAAAACAAACTATACTTCTTGTTGCATGAAAATCATTATACTGCTGGGCAGTGGTGATGCACATCTTTAATCCTAGCTCTTGGGAGGCAGAGGCAGGCGGATTTCTGAGTTTGAGGCCAGCCTGGTCTACAAAGTGAGCTCCAGGACAGCCAGGGCTACACAGAGAAACCCTGTCTTGAAAAACAAAACAAAACAAAACAACAACAAAAAAAATCATTATATTTTGGTTTTTTTTTCTTTTTTGAATTACCTTTTTAAAAGAAGTTTCTCTCCTTCTCCTGGTTGTGTTGTCGTATCTATTAGATTTTGTCCTTTGACCCTACATTTAGGAGATGTCATTTTAACGTCACAGCTCCTCATTTCTGTAGCAGGAGGGATTCAAAAGGGGTTAGAACACCAGCTTGTGAATTTGAGCCCCAGGATAGAGTTGATTGCGGATTATGAGCTAACTAGTGTCCACTTGAATGTCTCAGATGCTAAAGAAAGCAATGAAGCTTAGAGCTAATGAATTGTGTCACAGTAGGGATTATGTTCAGGTAATCAGATTGCAGCTGCCCTTGCCACAAGAAAGCAAGGGTGAAGAGGGCTATGTCAGTCTGTCTTACTGATGATGATCTTTTTTTTTTCTTTTTCATGAACAAACAAAAACAACAAGAACAAACCCCTGTTGCCTCCCCCCTCCCCATGCCTGCCACCCCACCCTCTCCCACTTATTGGCCCTGTCATTCCCCTACACTGGGGCACAGAACCTTCCCAGGGCCTCTCCTCCCATTGATGACCGACTTTGCCATCCTCTACTATACACATGCTGCCAGAACAATCAGTCCCACCATGTGTAGTCCTTGGTTGGTGGTTGAGTCCCTGCGAGCTCTGAGGGCATTGGTCAGTCCATATTGTTGTTCGTCCCAAGAGGCTGCAAACCCTTCAACTCCATTGGTTCTTTCTCTAACTCCTTCATTGGGGACCCTGTACTCAGTTCAATGGATGGCTGTGAGCCTCTACTTCTGTATTAGTCAGGTACTGTCAGAGCCTCTCAGGAGACAGCTGGAGTGCCCTTCCTTCAGTCTCTGCTCCATAGTTAGTGTCTGCAACTCCTTGCATGGGTATTTTGATCCCCCTTTTAAAACCACATTTTGATCTTCCTTTTTTTTGAGTTTCTTGTGGTTTGTGGGTTGTACTTCGTGTATTCCAATCTTCTGGGCTAATAACCACTTATCAGAGAGTGCATACCATGTGTGTTCTTTTGTGATTGGGTTACCTCACTCAGGCTGATATACTGATAGTGATCTTGAGTGTACAGATCTTATAGCATCCTGTGACAAACTTCAAATGTACACAGTGACGTGTATTTAAACAAAACTTCCAGTCTGAGAACTGCCAGTACTGTGGCAGATGCCATTTATCTAGCACAGCTTTAGCTGACTCTTTAGAGGCCATGAAAGAAGCCTTTCCCTGTCACTGTGT
>JADRCC010572872.1:0-14278 GCA_019843855.1 Hylomyscus alleni | reverse complement strand
GTTAGAAGTTAAAATGTTTATTTGTCATTACTCTTTCAATTTGCGCATTAAGATCTAAGTGCAGAAACTGGCCTGAAAATAGAGTCCTATTATGAGTTCATAGCTAGAATTTGAAAAACTAGTTTAAGGTTTTCAGTAATTGAGCCAGATTTTCCTCTAATATCTGTCTTGCCTGCCTGCCTGCCTGCCTGCCTGCCTGCCTGCCTCCCTCCCTCCCTCCCTCCCTCCCTCCTTTCCTCTCTCCCTTCCTTCCCTCTTTCCTTTGGATAAGCTCAGTGTGTTGCACCAGTTGGTTTTGAACTCCTGGACCCAGACAACCTCTCCACTCAGATTCCCAAGTAGATGGGACAACCTGCATGTGCCACTGTGTCCAGCCTTTAAATGTCTTAATAAAGACATTTTCTTAATTTAGTGGTTTCTTTTGTTTTTGTTTTGATAATGTTTTATAGGAGGACCGAAGTGTCCACACTTTGGTCTTCCCTCTTCTTGAGCTTCCTGTGGTTTGTGAATTTTATCTTGGGTATTCCGAGCTTCTGGGCTAATAACCACTTATCAGTGAGTGCATATCATGTGTGTTCTTTTGTGATTGGGTTACCTCACTCAGGATGATATTCTCCAGATTCATCCATTTGCCTAAGAATTTCATAAATTCATTGTTTTTAATCACTGAGTAGTACTCCACTGTGTAAATGTACCACATTTTCTGTATCCATTCCTCTGTTGAGGGACATCTGGGTTCTTTTCAGCTTCTATTTAACTGACTTTCAATGGTATTGCATAAGCATTGCATGTTAACCAAGATGCTGTAAAAATATTGAGGCAAAGTCCCTAACGATCATTTTAAGATTTTCATCTCTGCATATATAGATAAGAGTTTAAGTTTCTGTGTTCAGTTAACGTCCACTTCACCCTGTTGTGATTAGAGATGTCATCTGGCATGCCACTGGCATTCTACTATGCCGATATGTCTTACATGTATCTGTATCCACTGTATCCATATATGATCTTTATGTATATGTAAATGTATGTGTGTTCATATCTTTGCACTCTTGGTGCACACCCTTTAGCTCTCTGAAAGGCCATAAGTAGGACCTGAGGTTGTTGCAGACCCCAGACTAGTTGCCCTTGCTGCAGTAATCCTTTTTGTCTCTGGTGTGTTCTACAAATATCTTTTCCGGTCATTTGTTTTGTTTTGAGATGGATCCTCTTTAGAGCTCAGACTGGTCTGGAGTTCACTGTGTAGCCAATGCTAGCATTGAATTCATGGTATCTTCAGCCTCCAACTGCTGGAATTCCAGGTGTGCAACACTACTGGTTCATGGTCCATCACTTTTGTCTGTGTTGTTCTGTGAGAAGGGTTGGTATGCACTGCAGTGATCCAGCAGTGGCCTTCGACTTCTGTACTGGCTATTGAACCTGATATGTTTTTATAACGGAATCTTAGTTCATTCTTGTTAGTGTGTGTGTGGGCTGCCACTTTGAGTATGTGGACATCAGAAGACAACTTACAGAGTCAGTTCTGACTCTACCTTTATGTGGGTTCTGGGCACTGAACTTGGGTCATTAGGCTTAAGCAGCATGCACTTTTATCTGCTGATCAATCAATCTCACTGTACCCAATAAGAAGGTTGAAATAAGATATGGGGCTCAAGATTATAATCTCAGCTACTGGGAACACTGAGGCAGGAGAGTGGCAAGTTCAAGGCCAGTCTGGACAACACAACTCGATTCTGTCTCGGTATACAGTTTTAAAAGGAGCTGGGGTCACAGCTCAGAGGCAGAGTATTTGAATTATCTTTATCCCAATAGTGAACCCAGCCTCTTGGGTTCACTCAGACAAGCAAAGAGAAACAAAACTATTAGAACCAGGAGGAAAAGTAAAGGATAGTAAGGAATCTCAATGGCTGCAGGCTTTCTGTTTCAACAATCTTAATAATTATATAGCTTGCACATTTTCTAAGAGATATATGGGGGCCAAAAAGGCATGCACATAAGCGTGTACAGGAACCTCTCAAGGACTGAAGGAAAGCTCACCAGGACACCGTAGATGGCCGCGTGTACAGGAACCTCTCAAGGACGGAAGGAAAGCTCACCAGGACACCGTAGATGGCCAGCCTCATGCACATTCCTGGCTTTCACACACAGAATTACTTTGTTTCCATCTTGTGATGTGGTTTATGACAGTGCAGAGTGACCTCATTGTTTTTAGAGGTGCTCTACAGTAACTACTTCCCACAGAGGGGTTTTTTCTTAGCTCCCAGTCTCCTGATACAAATCATGCTCCAACAAGCAGTATACCTGGATGGAATTTAAATGTGGCATAAGTATCACCCAAGATACCCCTTGGAAAACAATATATACATATAAAATTAATATCAGTGTTGCTAAATTTCCTTCCACAATGCACAAGCCTGAAATCCAGCAGTGGGGAACCAAATGGGGGTGATGGGTTGGACTGAGGCAGGAGGATGCCAGGAGTCAAGATCAGCTTGGGATACAAAGTGACAA
Organism: Hylomyscus alleni; assembly: GCA_019843855.1. Lineage (NCBI taxonomy): Eukaryota > Metazoa > Chordata > Mammalia > Rodentia > Muridae > Hylomyscus > Hylomyscus alleni. The sequence continues at coordinate 11,770 of JADRCC010572872.1, read as the reverse complement.
AAAGAAAAGCAAATATCCTTTCAGAGATTCGCAGTTTTTGTTCCCACCAACAATGTGTATGAGGGTGTTTCTCAATCGTGGACTAATTTGATAAATCTTTTATCAGTTGCGAGATGAGAAACAAATCTCACTGATTTGATTTTTGTTTAATTCAAGATCGGATATTAAGCTTTAAACATTTCAAATCAAGTTTCTTTCTGTAAGCAGTTTGTGAACAGGCAGAGATCCTACTAGACAGGGAGGAAGCCAAGACATATGTCTAATTCTTTGCTCCGAAGCAATATGAGGCAGAAAAATTTAGTAACTTCACCAACTACTTTAACGATAGATAGTCTTATCTGGAGAGTCTTACAGAATGCTTTGGGTTTGCAGCTTCTGGATATCATGAAGAGCTATGCTCTGGTAGTATGGCACATATAGTTAGGGAACCTCAACGGGATATCTGCACTGTAAGAATAGAATTAAACCTTACTGGAGGATAGGTGGATATTATTTATTTATTTAATTATTATTTTTTTAAAGACAGCATCTCATGTAGCTAAGGCTAATTTTGAGCTCCTGAACCTGTTTCCATCTCCTCATTCCATGGGCTATTTATTTATTTACTCTTTTTTTCTTTGAAGGAAATGATAGAAATGAGAGTATATGCCACAGGACATGCTCTATTTGCACGTTATTAAGACTACCTGATCATTTTATTTTGCAGGATCCATTATTTTATTTTGAAGAATCCACAAGCAAGGACAGGACTTTGTAGATCTGCGCATGGATTCTCAAATCAGGCCACCGAATGTTCGACAGGGGAACTGGAGTCATACGAAGACTTTGTAAAGCCGGAGAAAAATAGCCATCCTTATCTTACGGGGTGGTGGGTGGGGGGAGGGAGTGGGGGTAGAATTCCCACAGCCTCTACCCTTGAAACATATAGGGAAACATACCTCTTCCTTCTCCAGGCTTCGATGGATTCTAGTGTCTTTTATAGGTGCTTTGCATGTTTAAAAAAAGTGAGAAGCAAGAACCGAGAGCAGGGCGACACCCGAGTCCCACCCACCCTTTCTGATCTATGGGGAGGTCGCGCTGCTCTCCGCTATTTTTTGTGCAGGCTTCCAAGGACCTGATCCTGGGCAGTTGGGAATTACATCCCCGAGGTGGGGCCCACGGCGGGTCGTAAGGCGTGCTTGGGGACCCCGGGCCTCCCCGGTTCCCACTCCTGCGTCCCCGCCCGCGCGGCATCCCCCTCCCCGGCGCTGCGGCTGGCGCGCGCCCCGCCTGACGCTGCAGCTGGGCCGGCGACTCGCCATTGGATTAAAAATAGCAGCTCCCGCCCGCCGGCCGGCCTGGGCAGGGGCCGAGCCTCCCCAGCCCGAGCCGATCCTCAGCCCGCGCGGCCGCTGAGTCCAGGTCCTGCTCTCCCGCGGTGCCGCGCTCCTCCCCAGGCCCGCTGCACTCTGAGGCCATGCAGCGCCGGGGCGCCCTGTTCAGCGTACCGGGCGGCGGCGGGAAGATGGCTGCAGGGGACCTGGGCGAGCTACTGGTGCCTCACATGCCCACGATCCGCGTGCCCAGGTCGGGGGACCGCGTCTACAAGAACGAGTGCGCCTTCTCCTACGACTCCCCGGTAAGGAAGATCCACGGCGCAGTCGCGCAGCCGGCCTGGGAAACGGGGTGGCGCGCAGGGCACGAGACCCGATGAGCTGCGGGCCGGGACTTTTTCTTCTCCTCCTGCTTCTCCTCCTGCTTTGGCTCCCCTGCACCAAGTGAGCGCCCCCCGGGCTGCGGTGGTCGAAGACTGGGTCCTCTGGGCCCTTCGCTCCGCTACCGTGTGGCTAGGCTGCCAGGGCCCCGGTCGTCAGCATTCTGCCCAAAGCCCCAGCATCGAGAAAGGCAAGCAAGGGTTAGACCAGGGTTCTGAGCTGGTCTCTTGGGTGACATAGGGTGGGGACGTGGTAGGTGAGAGTCCTCTCTGTCTCTCTCTGTCTCTGTCTCTCTCTCCTCTCTCTCTGCCTCTGTCTCTCTCCTGTCTCTGTGTCTCTGTCTCTCTCTGTGTCTGTCTCTCTCTCTCTGCGTCTCTCTGTCTCTCTGTCTCTCTCTGTCTCTGTCTCTCTTTCTCTCTCTCTCTCGATGCCTTTTCTTGCCCAGGGTTTCCCACTGCGGGACAATGCTGATGGCCTCTGAGCTGGCATCTCTCTCCATTTCTCATCCCATTTGTTTCTGGCCATTGTCAGGTCCGGTGGTCCCACTAGGGCAGCAGAAATAAGGGGTCTGCTGCTGATTTATGATAGCTCCCTAAAGCCTTACTCAAATCTTTCTCTTCTAAGTGAGCCACTGAGCTGACGTGTGCTATGTGAATTATTAAAAGTTCACTCCCGATTCGTGACCCCGCAGGAGGAGAGGAAGTGAAGAGGCATCCCGGCCTTCCACCAGGGAGGTCGGTGGAGGTTTCCAACCTGGTGGGTTGTAAGGTTGTGGAGGCTTGCGAGGCAGAAGCAGGGCGAAATGCCCCCGTCAGTAGTCAGGATGGGCTTCAGAGTGACTCAGCTGGCTGGCGGCTATCTGCCTTTTTGAGGACCAGGCTATTTTTATCCTTCCACTTTGGATCTCATATGTCACCCAGCAGATCTTGGGGCATCGTGAGGTGCATGGGTTGGAGGAAGAGACAGGTTCACAGAGGTTGTCCAACATATTTTATTCTTAGAGTCTATAGAGTTATTGGGGGATTGACCCTAAATCTCAGAAGTTTCCTTTTTTTTTTTTTTTTTTTTTCAGTCTGGGGTTGGTTGACTTGGGATGGTCTGTGAGGCTTATTTTGTTTGGTTATACATTGTGGTTCTGGCATTATCATCTCTGGGATTGTTTAGCTTTTCTCTTGTGCTGTTGCAGATAATCTGGGGGATCAAACCTAACTAATTTGTTAATTATTTATTTTTCATATCTTTAAAAAGACCCGGATAGAGGAGTGGAATAAAAGATTACATTTAATAGTTGGCACATTTGGACACATTACTCACAGTGACCGTCAGCTTGGCCATTGCATCCCATTCCCTACAACAGTCTTGGAAAGACCGTTTTCGGGTTGTGTGGACCCTGTGGGGTAGGCTACATGAACCACCCCCCAACCCACAGAGTGGGGCATGGTTAGTCTGACTTAAGCTGTGGACAGACTACAGACACTGGAAGGTGGCTTAACTCCTCAGGACACATAAAATAACTTTCCCTATGGTGGACTGGTTGCTCTCGAGCTTTGCTGGTACACTGGTACTGGAGAGTAGGTGTAAGGATGTAAGGACAAGCCAATTGTTCAAACCGGTTCCCACAGATGAGAGCCAGACAGTGCTCTAGAAGCTTCTTGTCCGTGATGATTTTATGCATGTTGCTGTACTGGCTGGTTTTGTGTGCCAACTTGACACAGGCTGGAGTTATCACAGAGAAGGGAGCTTCAATTGGGGAAATGCCTCCATGAGATCCAGCTGTGGGGCATTTTCTCAATTAGTGATCAAGGGGGTAGGGCCCTTTGTGGGTGGTGCCATCCCTGAGCTGGAAGAACCCATCTTGGGTTCTATAAGAGAGCAGGCTGAGCAAGCCAGGGGAAGCAAGCCAGTAAGGAACATCTCTCCTTGGCCTCTGCATCAGCTCCTGCTTCCTGACCTGCTTGAGTTCCAGTCCTGACTTCCTCTGGTGATCAACAGCAATGTGGAAATAAGCTGAATAAACCCTTTCCTCCCCAACTTGCTTCTTGGTCCTGATGTTTGTGCAGGAATAGAAACCCTGACTAAGACAGTTGCCATGTTCCTTGGGGAGACTGGTTCTGCTTACAGGCTGTGAATCATCCTGTTTCATTATCTGTATTTCAGGGAAGATGACAAAGGTTTAGAACAGATCTTTAAAGCATGGTACCTGAGAATGAGAAGGTTTTTCTTGGGGGAACTTCAGCAGTTTATTGAGGATCCAGTGTTTTTTAAGTACGTAACTTAGTGCCAGCTCACACATGTGAGAAACACAGTTGGATGGTGTCAAACATAGCAAAAACTTTCATTCCTAAGTGTTGTGGGGCTTTGAGAGGAAGGTCAAAAACAGTTACATGGGGTGGGGGTGAGGGTGAGGATAGACATCCTCCTTTCAGATTATTTTGAAAAGGCTCATAGCTAAAGCTGATAGAAGATAAAATAGGTGGATATTCTAAGTGAGGGGAGTTATATGGTGCAATATGCAAAGCACAAATATTTCCTTCTTGTTTGCCTATAATGTATTGCAAAATAAAAAGACTGATTTGGCTGAGTGTGGTAGTTTTCTAGCTGCTAAGATAAGATCTCTGCAGGAACAGCCATTGAGAGACAAGATTTAAGTTGACTCACTGTGCAGTCCATGTTAGAGGGGAGGGAATGGTGGAGTAGCTAGTAGTGTGTGGCTGCTCAAGGATGCAGAAGGCTCAGGCCAATATCAGAAGCAGATATAACCCCCAGGGACCCATTTCTGCCAGGCAGACTACTCCAAAGGTCCTGCCACCTCCCCTCTTAACAGTACTACTACCTAGGGCACATGATGGGGTGGGCAACGGGGATGGACTCAAATCATAGCAGCAAATAAGACGTAACTTCAGAACCAAGAAAGGAATAGAAAGAGGATCTTGAATTCTGAAAAAGTACTTGAATATATATAAAAATCAATTATATAAATACGTATATATGTGTTTATATGTGCAAAAAAATTTTTTTATCTTGCTGGTGGTCAAGTGGCCCCATGCATTTGAGCAGAGACTCCACAGTAGTGGGAGCTGGGGTTTAACCCATGGCTTTGTACATACTAACCTCATACCCTAACATTGAACCTGATCTTGGTGTAGGTCCTTATACATGTTAGACAAGTACTCTGCCAGTGAGCTATAACCCCATATATTTTTTTATAATTTGAAGTAGGCTCTCACTGAGTTGTTGAGACAACTTACTTGAAATTATTCTGAACTCTAGGCTGACCTTGAACTTGGGATTTTTGTACCTCAGTCTCCTAAATAGCTGGATAACAGGTCTATGCCATCAGCCCAGGCTTAGAAATCTACTTTACTTTTAGATGAAATCATTTAATTGATTAGCTTGTGCGTGTGTGTGTGTGTGCGTGTGCGTGTGTGTGTGTGTGTGTGTGTCTTTGTTGGTTGTCTTGTTCTTGGCTCCTTCCTGGTTCTCTCACTTGCTGTCTGCCATGAGGCAGGAAGCATCTTCTACCACACAGTCCCACTACTGTGGGGGCTCACAAGTCCATGGGGCCCACCTGACCATGAGTAAGAAATAATAATCCCCCTGCCCCCCAAAATAATAATCCCTCCCATCCAGTTGTCTCCTCAGCAGTTTGACCCCAGTGTTGGAAAGTAACTATTGCAAAGCAAGGTTGGAGGAAGACAGCACAAGCATTTGTATTCTGGAGGCTCCAGGACCTAGGAGTAGTTGGAGCTTTGCAGGCTGTGGTGAGCTGGTCAGGGTGAGTGAGACTCATCTCTGTACTTCCCAGCTCCTTCGCTCCCTCAAGCATCTAGTACAGAACAGATGATACAGACAGGCTTGTTCCCCTTCCTTTTTGGTTTTGCCCAGGTCTAGTCTTCGACCTCAGTGTGTTCAGTTCAATTCCCCTTGTCTTGGTTCATCTCATGGCATCTGTAATGTTCTTCCTAGTGGAGCTGGATGTCAGATACCATGTTGAAAGTTTTGTATGGTGAAGGGGTGAAGGGGATGGGGATTGTGTTGGGTCCCCCATCTACTTAGTGCCTTCACACACCCAACATGGCTTTCTGTGAGGTCAAGTTGTCCCTTCATGCTGTGTACTTTGTACTTTACTGTTTGTAGTCTAGTGAGGCCAGTCTGTGGCTTCTCACTGTGTAACAGTCATTTCCTTGTCTAATACCACTTTCCCCTGGTGATCATTTATCAAGGCTTTTTAATCCACTTCTGATTCCATCCTGCTCCTGAGGGTCTACACTGTCTGTGTTGTATATAGGCATTTGCTCTTAGGTACCATCTCTTCCACACTGGCTTTTTTCCTGGTTATTTTATCCCTTTAACTCTTATTTTTGAAGCATTTACTAGGTGTGAGGTCTTGTATAAAGCAGGAGGTTCTGTTCAGGGCACACGACTGTCCTCTGATTGCAGAGTGAGCTGCTTTTCTATCCCTGTTGTCTTAGCCATTTTTTTTGAAGTTATGACAAACTCCATGACAAAAGTCCTGTTGTGGTTTGTGATTGAGGGCGCATTCCTTTGAGGTAGCGGGACTAGTCATGGTGGCAGAAATTGGAGGAAACTCATCGCCTTCCATCCACAGGCAGGCAACAAGGAAGTGAGCGCTGGTGTTTAGTTGCTTTTCTCTTTTTTTCAGTCTAGAACCCAGTGCCCAGGATAGTGTCTCCCCACCACATTGAACCCAGCCAAGAACCTCCCACCTCGCCACGGAGAGGTTCGTCTCCTAGGTGATTCTGGGTCCTGTCAAGTTGACGGTGAATGTTAACGGTCACCCTGGCCTTATCTTGGATCACTGCAAAGAGCAGGTTTCAGCTCAGGCAGCTCCTCCTGTTGGCAAGCTGTCTCAGGGAGGGAAGGGCAAGGGATAGCAACAAGAAGGGAGGAAAGCCCTGGCTTAAGCAGGCCTGCATCTGGTAATAAGTCTCAGCGAGGGGAAGCTGTGGAATGCACCTCCAGTCTTCCACATGCGATGCAGAAGAGGGGGAGGGTGTTTATCTTCTGTCTCTCCCCCGCCCCCGCCCCCGCTGGGTGAGTGTTGATACAGGACACACCCTCACTTACCAGCTCAGCATTTGTTCTGGAAGTCCTCTAGGCTTCCAGGAGCAACAGCAGCTGAGAGGAGCTATTCAGCAGCTCCCATCTCCTGCCAGTAGCAGGAGTTTTGTGAAGAAGGAACTTCTCTTCCATTTCCCAAGGTTCTTAGTGACATCGTGGCTGATTCTCAGTCTCCCCAGGAGTCCATTTGGGAGAAGGGCCTGGCAGTCAGGACTGACTTAGCTAGCCAAGGAAGGTTTGAGAGCACATTTATTTGTGGGAAAGCTTTGTGTCAGGGGTTTGGTAAATCTTCCTGAGCTTGCCCACCAAGTGCCACTGTACACCTGCTGCTAGACTCTGTTAGAAATGGAATTTTGGGAGTTTTTGCTTCCTAACCCGGATCTTCTGAAATAGAAATGGCATGGGAGATCAGTTATTTTGTGTTTTAAAAAACAGTATCCTAGGGGTTGGGGAGATGGCACAGTCAGTGCAGCAATGCCTCAGTACAAGTGGGAGAACCTGAGTTTGGATCCCCAGACTTCACGTAGAAGGCTGGGCATGGTGGCCTGTGTCTGTCACTCCAGGGCTGGGAGACAGGAGAATTCCTGGGGCTTGCTGGTCAGCCAGTTTAGCTAAATTGTTCAGTTCCAGGTTCAGAGGGAGGTCTTGTCTCAAAAGGTAAGGAGAGGAATGCTTAAGGAAGACAGCTAACCTTTGACTTCCCTGTGCATATACAATGCACAATACTGTCCCCACCATGTGAACCCCACACATGTGTGCATTCCCACATACATGAACGCCGGTGATCACATATATACACATTGTATATACTGGCATATACAAATTCAAACTCACACACAAACACACACAGACACATACTGTGTCTTTCACCGGCCTATATTAATTCTACACAATAATGGGTTTCACTATGACATCTTTATGGCATATATAATGAATTTTGATCATATTCATCTCATTATTGCGTTCTTGACCCCCTCCTGCTGATCTCCTCCTTCTCCCTAATTAGTCCCCTCTGCTTTCATATTCTGCAATGCTACCTCTGCCTCTACAATTTTTACTATTCTAGTTACCTCATATAACTCATGTAACAGTGGTGTGTGTATGTGTGTGTCTGTGTATGTATGTGTATATATGTATGTATATATGTATGTGTGTATATGTGTGTGTATATGTGTGTGTATATATATTTGTGTGAGTGTGTGTGTGTGTGTGTATGTATGTGTATGTGTGGTTTATTTCACTTAGGTCTCTGTCCATGCTGTAGCATATGTCAGGGGTTTTTCTTTAAGGGCTGCATGATACTCCATTGTGTAAACAGATGCCTCCCTCACGTGTTCATCTGTCCATCGGACTGCTTCTCTTTTTGCTTCTCTGAATTACGTTATGAATTACGCCATGACAAAAGCTATCTGTCTTTTCTAACACTCTGTTCTGTCAGTCACCAGATCTGGAGTGGCCTCCTCTCTTCCTCACAGGCCAAGGTTCAAGCCCTCGCTAGCTTTTGGTTGGCTCTTCCAGAAGCTTCTTAAGCAAGGACCTTGTTCTCCCTCCAGTCTTGCACATGGAGAGCTGGCAGTAGTGACAAGTGCCTGTGATCTTAGCATGAGGGAGGTGAAGTCAGGAGGACCAAGAGTTCAAAGTCAGCCTTTGCTAGGTTGGCAAGTTCAAGGATAGCCTGGGCTACATGAGACCCTGTCTTAAAACAAGATTAGGTTAGATGGGCTGGCCACTTAGAAGCGTGGCAATAGAGAGGCTGGAAAGGAGGTGGCTGCTCTTCTCGAAGTGGAATGTAGACTAGGCCTGGAGTGGGGGTAGTCGGAAACCTGAAGCTAGGGCCCAAATAGAAGGTTGCCTTTGTACAGGAAGACACCCCTTTATCAGGACAATGGACATGGAAGTAAAGCTTGAGGAGGCAGGTAGGGTCCCACAGAGCATGGATGGAGGAGGACCCCTGGCCAGTGTCATGGGAATGGAGTGTGTCAAGGGTGGCCATGAAGAAGATGAGACAGGACATACAAGTGTGAGTTTGTATAGCCTGGGAAGTTAGGAAGCAGGGACCTCAGAGTCCAGGATTGGAGTCTGTGGATGTGATAGTGCCTAGTTTGAATACTCTAGACTTGTGAGGGCCTGGAACCCACCTCTATGCTCCTTGAATCTTGTCACCGATTTCTTGGAGGAGGCAGTGCCTATTGAATCCTTGTCACCTTTTCTCTGACTGGCTCAAGCTCAGGAACCCTCGGGCAGGAGCCTGGGGTAGTGTTTGTTCCAGAAGTTAGACATGTGAACAAGCTATTGCCAGCTGTTTTGGGCAGAATGCACGTGACTTAAAACCATCCTGGAATAGATTTGCTGTGCATACAATTAGCTAGGAAGCAGAAATGCCTTAAAAGACACTTGTAATTGGCTGCAATTATGCAGATTCTCTCCTAGTAACACCAAATGTCCTCCCTGCACTGGCTAATTCTTTGGGTGTGACTGTGGAGGAGGCGTGACCTGGCCATAGATGTCTGTTCCCAGCAGTTCTTAGAAACAGCGTTGATAGTCTGCTGAGGGGATCAGAACATTGATTGGCCAGGAGGGAAGAGAACAGAAGAGCAAAACTGTAGGGATGGGGGCGGGAAGGGGGATGAGAAGCTCATGTGCATGACCACTTGGGGTTCACTGTGAGACTTTATAGTGGGCTTCAGGGAATGTGAATTCTCTCTCCATTTGATTTCTGGACATAGCAGATGAGGGCACAGAGACTCAGGGGACTGCCAGCCCTCCAGTGTCACCTTCCATGCAGCTCAATCCATGGGGATTGGAAACTGGCTGAATAGGGCAAGTTCAGCCAGGAGTAGCCGCTTTGCAGGGAGTCAGTCACCCTTTGACATCTGAGAAGGGCACACCTTTATTCTCTCTACAGGAAAGCCTGGCAGAGTGCCTGGCACAGGCCCCTTACTGGAGTCTGGTGACTGTCCTACCCCCTGCCTTGAATGCAACAGCCCGGAAGGAAAAGCTGCTCTTTTTTTGCAAGCCCTGGCAGCAACTGCTGTGCTTGCCAACAGCCGCCCACCCAGCTCCTGCCAGCAAAATGACATCTGCTTCATAGACACACTAGGCAGCCTTGGGGCAGGCTATCCTGGGTTCAGTCAAGCCCCTACTTTTAGTAGCCATGTGACCTCAGGAGGGGCTTCATTTCTGTACACATATGGGAGTTTGGGTCCCTAGCTTGGGCCTGTGTTATTCTCCTGCCTGTCATACCTGGGTTCCTGCAGTTCTGCATAAACCTGTCTTAGTGTTCTGTTGCTGTGAAGAGACACTATGACCATGGCAATTCTTTTAAAAGAAAGCCTTTAATTGGGGCTAGCTTACAGATTCAGAGGCTTAGTCCATTATTAGCATGGTGGGAAGCATGGTGGCACACAAGGATGACATGGTGCTGGAGAAGTTGAGAGTTATACATCTGGATCCACAGGCATCGGGAAGAGAGAGATACTTGGCTTGGCATGAGCTTTTGAAACCTCAGAGTCCAACTCCAGTGACACACCTACCCCAACAAGGCCACACCTACTCCAATAAGGCCACACCTCTTAATCCTTCCAAGTAGTGCCACTCCCTAAGGATTCAAATATATGAGGCTATAGGGACCATTCTTATTCAAATCACCACAGTACCCATGATCTTTGGTCTATGCTTTTCTCGTGTGTGTGTGTGTGTGTGTGTGTGTGTGTGTGTGTGTGTGTGTGTGTGTGTGTATGTGTGTGTGTGTGTGTGTGTGACATGTGTGCCTGCACATGGGCATGTGCAGATTGCGCCTGTGTCACCTCAAGCAAAAGGTGATGTAGTACTCACAGGATCTTGTCTTAGGCTTGGCAAATACATGCACAGTGTTCTTAGTGATCTTGTGAGAAGTTGGGCCCACTGTGAGAATCACAGGTCTTAGTATTTGCTGACTCTTTGAGGGGACCCCATTCAGTACTGCTCACACTTGTATCAGCCTGGCAAGACGTGCTTTTATAGGCTTGCCTGGAAACCCACTTCTCACATTTACCAGAGCTAATCAGGGTGGACAGTTTCATTTTGAACCCGTCTCTTTTAAAGAATAAAATGAGGGTCTTGACAGATGGTTCAATTGGTAAAGAATAAGGCTTGCATTTGAGCTTCAGAATCCATGTTTTAAAAAAGCCTGGCATGGCCTGTGGAGGCAACCCAGTGCGTACATGCCTGAGTTTGGATCCCAGGTCCACATTAGAGTTGGGTGAGGCTGTGTAGTGTAGGGAGTGCAGAAGACAGGTAGCTCCCAGGTGCACACTGGCTAGCCAGCCTAGCCTACTTGACAAGTTCCAGGACGATGAGAGACTGCCTCAAATCAAAAAGATGGATGGAGCCTGAAGACCAACACCCACAGTTGACATAGCTGATGTTTGGCTTCTACATACATGCACGTACATGCAGAAGAATGCACACAAATATGAACACACACAAAGGAGAATAAAATTAAGCTAAGATGTTAAAAAAATGAAATTATGAAATTTGTAGCTAAATGGATGGGCTGGAGACAATTATTCTGAGTGAGGTCACCCAGATTCAGAAAGACAAATGTTACATATCTTCTCTTATTTCTGTATGTTAGCTTTGAACTTTCAGATATGTGCATTTGGAATACCTACAGAAGTCAGGGATTTAGTAAGGGGCTTTTGGATGGTTTCAAGGGGAGAGGAGATAGAACAGAGCAGTACAAAGGGATGAAGGTGAGGAATGGAACAGGAAACATTAAAATGGGGTGGGGCTAGCAGGGCGGGTGGAGGAAGGATATGGATATGGGTAGCCAACACTAAATCTATTCTGAAAAAGCCACATGGAAACCCAATAATAGACTTGCATGTGTGTGTGTGTGCGTGTGTTTTATATTAGAGTTGCCCTATAATGTATCCTGGGTGTGGGGGAGAGACTGTACCTCAAGTAGATCTCTTTTTGAACTTTTGGCCAATGGTGTCCCATAAACACCAAAC
>JADRCC010572871.1:0-13304 GCA_019843855.1 Hylomyscus alleni | reverse complement strand
AAATGTGCACGGGAGGCACTGCAAGAATCTGCTTGAATTCAAGGTTTCATTTACAAATTTTAACCCATGTCAGACACCAATATTTGTTCTAAGAATCTGTGGCTAGACAGACCATTGTACCTAATGGGAACCAATAAGTATCATTACTATGCAAAATTAGCATAATATTAAGCTGACTCCTAATGACTTATTTTGGCACTCATCTCTCAATCCTCACCTTAGAAGCTTCTTTTTGCCTTACATGGTGATTAGCAGAGGGACTCAAAACTTGTTATCATGTAGAGAATAAGAAACTTCAGAATATTCAACTCTAAACAATATTTATAGCTGTAACTTTAATTTTTTCAAGCCTTATTTTTAGTGATAGATCTTAAATGCTTTAACTTCCCTTGTAGCCCACAACCCACCAGAGATAGTAGAAAAGAAAGGATATGGGGGAGGTATACCTGTTTAGAAAGTTTCTTTGGAGCAACTCCTGTCTGTGTTGTCTGGAAATCAGCAGTTAGCAGGCAATGGCAGCTTGAACCATGCAAACACTTCACAGATACACCAGCAGTTCAGTTTATTAGAGTTGGGTTTAGCAACTGGGGTAATGCAACCTAGCAGAGACAGCCAGTTCTCAGCCTTGGCTAATGTCAGCAAGAAGGACCAAGAGGAACACCAAGAGAAGTTCTCAGATGTGCCTCTCTTATGGAAGTGAAGGTCAGCTAAGAAGTGAGAGTCACAAGCATTGCAAAGCTAGCTGTACCAGCAAGCCAAGCTCTCACTCCATCATTCCCTGGAGTCCTATTTATACCCTTGAAACATCTCTTGTCCTCCATGAGCCTTGCCTCAGCATGTTCAACCAATAAACCCAAGTCCTCAGAAGCAGCAAGAAACTGTAGCACACAATCAGAAAATTTTTGGTGCATTTCTCTTTATGGATTCCTAACAAATGAAGCTCAACTATGCAGTATAAAATGGACCAATGCTTGTATGTTTTCAGCAAAGTATCCTTCATCATATGTCCTTTCATATGGTTGCTTTACTAGAATATTCTCTCTCCTGTGTCTGCTTCAGTGAAACACTCCTTTAGGAGTCTGCCTTAGATTTTCACATCTGTGATCTTTTAAATGAAACATTCATTCACATGTTTGCCCCAGCAAAACACCATCCAACTGACTTTCCAAGAACCCTTGAAGTATCCACTTCATATAGTATGTGCTTTCTCCCAAGAATAAGAGATCCTTGTAGAAGAGGGCTCAGAAAGGTTATGAAAAATAGAGATGGTACATTCATAACCACAAAGAAACATAGTTTTCCAGACACAGCAGGGTTTTGCATATATGAATTCACAGTAGCTAAAATGACACACACAAGACCTGTGCAAGCTCAAGTCAGAAAGTCTCATCATGGAGTAAGGAGGTTGGCATAAACTGCCATCTTTAGCTCAGGAGCTATTGGCAATTAAGTGCTAGGGGAAGAAGAGAGAGTGTAGTTAAGGGTCTAACCCTTAGTAATAGACCACACTCAAGAGGAAACCATACACTAAAGCATAGATGAGCAATACAAGTTAAAGTTAATGGGTTTATAAAAAAAGACACAAATTTGGTTGAGTAAGGAATAGAGGATGAATTTAAGAGGAGTTGAAAGATGACAGTGAATACGATCAAAATGTAATATATATTGATGCTGAAAAGATGGCTCAGTGGTTAAGGGCATCAGCTGCTCTTTTGGAAGACTTGGGTTCAATTTCCAGTGCCTGCATTATTAACAACCATCTGTAACTCCAGTTCTAAGGGATCTGACACTCTCCTCTAAACTCTGGCATGACAAGGATATGGTATGCAGACAAATATACTGTTGTAAAAATAAAGAAGTATATTGAATGATGGTTTCAAAAGGAAAAATGTTTCAAAGAAATGGAGATTTATTACTTTCTTCTAAACAGGTTTAAATAATAAAAGCTAAAAAAGCAGACATAAAACCTAAAATAAATCATAAATACATTTCATGAACAAATTTTGTAATGTATTAAACAATATGTGAATAGAAGTGATGCAGAACTCCTGAGCTAAATAATACAGTGACAAAAGTAAACGCTTCAATGGAATCTTCCAACAGTGAATTAAAAAGCCAATGAGAGTATCAGTAGACTGAAGGCTGGTCATTTGAAATTGCAGATTAAGAGCAACAGGGCATACATGATACCAGAAAGTAATATGTTATAGAATTGTATAAAGAAAAGAGAGAGGGAAAATGCTAATGTCATATTTAACAGGGTATTTTCTGAAAATACCACCCCATAGGAGAGGGCCATGAATATCCAAATAAGAAATACCAAAACAATCCTAAAAATTGAACCCAAAGACTCATACATTAAGACATATGTAATTAATAGATACAGTGAGAAGTTTAAAAGGAGAAAGGGGACTTGTCATATTGAAATTAATCAGCGTAATACCATCATCGTATTTCAAAATGGAGTACTGAGTACCCTGAAAGATTTGAAGGATTTATATCACATAATGAAAGGAAACTAATCTATTACAAATTTACATTTTGGAATAAGCAAGTCCTTAAAAGTGAATGAAAGATACAGATTGTGTTAGGAAATGATTGAATAGTGTTGAGAAATAATCACCAATGCAATCACCAAAATAAAGATTAAAGTGGGTTGAAGTTGTAACTGTAGCATTGTTACATGAACATATAGAAAATTCAAATATCATGAATTTTTGACAGAGTAGATATAAAAATGTAGTGCAGGCATTTTAGCACAGCAATTGCTACATTTTATAGTGTGAAATTTAAAATAAATTGTAAGGGAATAATTAAAAGTTGTTAATAGATATATAATGCAAAGAAGAAAATTCTAATAGTAATATAGAGGTTTGAAACTATAAAACTTTCTGTTTAATTTGTTATCAACACAAAGCAATCTTTTTTTAATTACATTAGTTGTACAGGTATCATGGAAGGGCAAAAGAAAACCCTAAAAATATATGAGATGAAGAGAAACAAAATGTTTCACTTGCAAATAAGGTAAGGGCATCCAAGTAAAGTTGTAAGATTAGAAGACAATAACAAAAAAATACCAAGTACAAAACAATGAACAATACAGCAGCAGTGTATCCATTTATGTCCCTAGAACTTTTAAGTTCCAAGAACTATATGCACCTTCTTTCCAAAAGTACAGAAAATTCTCCAAGGCAGGTCATTTAAGAAAACACCTTTTAAAAATAGTCTTGGCAATTAAAAGCAGTGTGAAAATATTCCAGGTATCTTTTCATTGCAGAGGAAGGAAGTAAACACAGCATCACTAATAGGAGATAAATCACGAAGTTTATAAAATATTAAATTAGCACCTATAAAATTAAATATGTTGAGATTACCATTGAGTGAAGTGTTAAATAAAAAAGTGAAAATACCCTGAGAAAGGTAAAAAAAAATTGACAGCACCAATGTACCACAAGTGAGGCTGCAAATAGCACTGACAGGGAATTTATAGTCACTGCCTATGACTATACACAAGGCCTAGAAAAAGAACAAATCAAGCCCAAAGATAGCTCCTAGTACAAATTCATAGATGAGGAATGAATAAAATATAGAAAACTAAAACATAAAAAAATCAGAAAAAAAAATAAGATTTGAGTGTTTAGAAAAATACATTTATCTAATTAGAGTACCTAGAAATAAGTAGAAATAAGAAATATGAGATAGTGTAATGTGTGGGAAGGAATGAAAATAATAAAATTAATTATATATGTGTATGAAATTGTCAAATGATAAAATATAATACATTCAAAAGTTTCAAAATAATAAAATCAAAAAAAGATGAGGAGACATCACAATGACTGTCTCAGAAATAAGAGGAGAATTATAAAAATATAACATCAATTGAAAATTCAAAATTAGTCTATGTATCAACATATATACAATCAGTAAGGATTTCATTCAGGAATTATAGCAGTTTTCAGTGGAAAAATTAAAAAGAGGGGCTCATAAAATCTTCCCCCAAATTGAGACTCCAGACCAAGTAGTTTTAGTGAAAAATTATATCAAATACATACAAAGTTGATATCAATGCATTTTGTCTAAATCAAAGAATGAAAAGTGGGAATACTTAAATGATCTCTTTTTATCTTATTCTAGCTTTCATACTAGGAAAAATAACATAAGTATTTAAAGTGTAACCTGAAATCCCTGATGTGTGTGATTGTAGATACCATCAGTAAATTATTAACACACTTAATCCAATAGTACATTCAAAGCTATTTACATAATGGCTAGATAACCTGGCGTAGGGAGTCACTTGTGGTGAAGCCTAAAGATCAGAGTAACAACACTCATGGAGAAAGAAGAGGACTGGCCACTAGCTTTCACATAAAATACTGCTGTGAATCTGTGCTGTTTAAGTTTCCAGTTATCTTCAATTTATTGAATACAGGATCCATTCTACAACATAATATTTCTTGACACATTATTTGGATTTATCATGTATTTTTGATTATGATATTTAATTTGATTTCTTCACTTGTAGTCATAATTTTCTGTTGTATACCTTCTTCCTATGCTGCACTGTCAGTACTTTCCTCAATAGTCAAGTTTTTGTCTTTCCCTGTCTCTATGCAGAGAATCTTGGTTTTATTGCTTATCTCATTAGGTTTACATACCTTTTTCCTACTTTTAACTCCAAAATTTATGTCTATGTCCAAAACCTCTCTCCTTAATTCTACTCTCTTCCTTCCAACTATCTAGTCACTATATTAACTGGAATAACTAATATATATAAATAACCAAATGTGTTGAAAGTAAAATTCCTGATATTCCCTATAAAATCTTGACTGAAATTTTAAAAATAATTAATATTTATTTTTATTATGTTTTAAGTTTATTTTTAACAAAAGCATTAAGTGATATACTTAAATTTTATGGAGAAAAATTTAAATATTTTAATAATTTTCTCTAAGCCTAATTCTAACAAACCTATTTTACAACAGATATCTTAACATTATTCTTCTCTTACCAAAATATATTTTGCCAGTATCTCTCAACTCCCTGTGCCCAAACCTCTTACAATTATCATTTATTTATGATATCTGACAAGTACTTCTATGACATCAATTTGTCCCACAGTAAGACCATTTCCTATTTGTATTTTCTACATGTAACATATTTAAATTATCATACATCTTTCAAATTTATCCCAGTCATGAATGATAGGATTTGCTTCTTTATTAAGGCTAAATAGAATTCAATTATGAATGTATACTATATTTTCTTTAGGTATTTATCTGCTAATGAACTTATATACTGATTCTACCTCACAGATATATTGAATAACAGTCCAGTGAACACGAGATTTTATTTGTCTCTTGATTTATTGATTTCACATTTGGGTATATAATTAATAATAGGATTTCTGGAATATGTGATGTTTGTTTTTAATATTATGAGGAAGTCCTATTTTTTCCAGGATGATTACTCTTGTTTACAATCCCACGTACAGTGTCTAAGTGTCTTTTCTAACATGTTCTTACCAGAGGTTGCTTCATTTCTCCTCTAGGTCATTCATTCTAGCAAGTATGAGTTCATAGATCATTGTGTTTTGTTTTGTATTGTTTTTCCATAAAGGCATATCCATTTTCTTTTACTTATTCATTTTTTATTCACTTTGCATCCCTATCTCTGTCTCACTCCCACAGTCCCTCCCTCTAGCTCCCTCCCCTTCTCTGAGAACATGGATGATACCTGAATCTGGGTATCTTCCCACTCTCGCACTTCAAGTGTCTGCAGAGCTAGGTGCAGAGCTCTGCAGAGCTTTCCCACTAAGGCCAAACAAGGCAGCCATTTAGGGGAACAGATTCTACATACAAGCAATAGCTTTGGTGTTAGCTCCTGCTCTAGTTGTCTGGGAGCCACACGAAAACAGAGATGCACATCTGCTACCTATGTGCCAGGGGCCTAGTTGTAGCCCATGGATGGTCTTTAGTTGGTAGTTTAGTCTCTGAGATCCCCAAGGGTGCAACTTAGTTGACAGCTGGTTTTCCTGTGGAGTTCCTATCCCAATTTGGGCCCTCAATCCTTCCCCAAATCTTCCACCAGAGTCCTCTGAGCTCCATCCAATGTTTGGCTCTGAGTCTCTGCATCTGAGTCAGCTGCTGGATAAAATCTCTCAGAGGACAGCCATCTAGGCTCTTGTCTGTAACTATAGCAGAGTATCATTAGTAGCACCAGGGATTGGTGCTTGGGTCTTCCTTTTTGCTTAGCTTCTTTGGGTCTATAGAGTATAGTGTGGGTATTCTATATTTTATGGCTAATATCTACTTATAAGTTAAGTGAGTATACACCATAAATAGAATGTCCCTTTGGGTATGAGTTACCTCACTCAGGATGATATTCTCAAGTTCTATTTATTTGCCTGCAAAATTCATGACGTCTCTGTTTTGAATAGCTGAATAGTATTTCATTGTATAGATGTATGACATTTTCTCTATCCATTCTTCAGTTGAGGGACATCTAAGTTGTTTCCAGTTTCTGGCTCTTACAAATAAAGCTGCTATGATCATAGTTGCTATAGTTCGGGTATATGCCCAGGAGAGGAATAGTTGGGTCATGAGGTAGAACTATTCCTAGTTTTCTGAGAAACTACCAAATTGATTTCCAAAATGATTGTACAAGTTTACACTACCACCAACATGGAGCAAGGAGTGTTCTCCTTTCTCCCCATCCTTACCAGAATGTGCTTCCACTTGAGGTTTCGTTCTCATCCATTCTGATGGGTATAAGATGGAACCTCAGAGTGGTTTTCATTTTCATTTCTCTGACTAAGAACTTTGTCCATGTCTTTAAGTGTTTCTTGGCCATTCAAGGGTCTTCTGTTTAGCTCTATGTCCCATTTTTAAATTAAGTTATTTGGGTTGTTGGTGTCTAACTTCTTGAGTTTTTATAAACTAAGGATATTAGCCAACTGTTGAATGTAGGGTTGGTGAAGATCCTTTGCTAATCTGAAGACTGCTCTTTGGTCCTAATGACAGTGTCTATTCTTTGTCTTACAGAAGATTTTCAGTTGCATGAAAGTCTCATTTATCAATTGTTGGTTTTTAGAACCTGGGCCATCCATGCTCAGTTCAGGAAGTTGTCTCCTCTACCAATGAGTTCAATAATTTTCCCACTTTTGAACATTTGAACATGATATAGTCTAATCTTCCTTCCCAAAGTTTTCTAGATCTATATTGCTGACAGAATCAAGTAAATCATAAGCCCAAGTTGATAAAAGCTTTCACTAAGTCCTGCTCCCCTTTCCAGAGTCTGCACCTCCACATCATCCTGTAATCATCCATGTTACTCCTTCTGTCTGAAAGTCTCTCTTTTTTTTTTATATGTCACTTCTGGTGTGCTGAAGACCCATTGTTCTAGCCCAGGTTTAATTTCAAGTACTTGAAAAGAATTCCAAAAAAGTATTAAATGGAATTCCAGTTTACCCACTACCATCATCAGGATAGCATTCTTAAACTGAAACCCATATATTACCACTGTCCACAGAGCAGTTAAGCCCATTAGGGAGCTGCCCAATGCATATTTGTCATATTTGCTATAGCAGGAGCTAATGGCTTTTAGGATGTCTGGTGCCAAAGGAATTTCTGCCTTCCTCAATCAGTTAACCAATTCAAATAGATGGGAATCATCCATGGAGCAATTGTTAGTGTATGAAGACCTGAGGGATTAAATTCTCTAGAGTTCCCCAGTGGCAACCCTTTAAATACACTTACAGAGAAGTTCCTCAGATCTGATACCACTGTAATGTAGACAGAGTAAGATCTGACACGAGGTTACCAGGAATAAGTGGTCTGCCCCACATGACACCTGAACCAACATGCCCTCCATCTAGAGTCTGATCGGAGAACCCACCATGAATAGTTCTTTGAACAAATGAACTGCTCTGCTACTGAGCTCTGAACAAAAAGTAACTGCTTTTAAAACTATTCACAAGAAACCTACACAAAGTTGATCTCACTTGAAGATCCCTGGCATGAGTTGTCAATTCTCTCTTATGTACAGTCTTTTTATTTTTATTTTCTTTTGATTTCTGTGAAGTATTGTGTATCTTGTCCTGTTGTACTATTTTGATTTATACTTTAAAAAAACAAAATTTTAGTCTGATTGAGCCATTATAATTCTTATTAAATATATTTTGGTTGTTTCATTTTAGAAAACTTAACAAATTATAATACTTACCATACATATTTGACTATACTCTTTGATTTATCTACTTTCAGTCATAATTTTCTAGTTTTATGCTTGCTTTTTTATGCTGGAAAGTCAGTACTGCTTCCCTTTAGGAGTCAATTGTTGGGTGTCTTTCTACTCTTGATATATACAATCTCTTGGTTTTATCATCTATATCAGCAATTTTAAATAAGGCTGTTTTGGTTTTACTCACCCCACCAATTAATGTCTACCCACTCTTCTTTCTTTTACAGCTTCTTTCTTTAATCCCACTCTACTTCTCCAATTGCTCATTCAGCACATTAATTTTAATATTTAATATTTATCAAAACTATATATATCCAAGGTAAAATTTCTGATATTCACTTCAAGATCCAATAACTTGCTCAACAAAAGCACATTTGTTTTTTCTTTTTCTTTTTCTTTTTCTTTTTTTTTTGTTTTGTTTTTTTGAGACAGGGTTTCTCTGTATAGCCCTGGCTGTCCTGGTACTCACTCTATAGACCTCGAACTCAGAAATCTGCCTGCCTCTGCCTCCCAAGTGCTGGGATTAAAGGCGTGTGCCACCACCGCCTGACCAAAAGCACATTTTTTTAGTTTCTTCTCTCATAACTTCCCCTCCCTGCACTCTTCTTGGGTGCCTTGCTATCCCTTCTCACCCAAATCCTCTACTCCTCCATTTCCCTTCAGAAAAGAATAGGCCACACAGGGATCTCAACTGAACACTGCACAACAAGTTATAAAAAGACTATGCACAAACCCTTATATCAAGGCTGGAAGAGCAACTCATTAGGAGGAAAAGGATCCCAAGAGCAAGAAAAAAGTCAGAGATAGCCCGTTTCCTCTGTTAGGAGTGCCACAGAACACCAAGCTCCACCACCATACCATACATGCAGATTACCTAGCTCACACCCATACAGGCTCCTTACTTGTCACTTAAGTCTTTATGAGCCCCTCTGAGCTTTGCTTAGTGGAATCTGTAGTCCATGTTCTCATGGTGTCCCTAACTCCTCTGGCTTCTACAAGCCTTCCTCTTCTTCCTCCTGTGGGCTTCCTGGAGCTCCAACTTAAAATTTCGCTGTGGGTCTCTCTCATGATGATTGGTCTAGTAGTGGATCCAGTGTCATAACAGAATATCATTGTAAATTATTTCATTGACTTTTTATTTTTTGCCAGTTCTTTTCTGTTCTCTCCTAGGTCCCTGAGTTCCTGGTGATCCAAGCAGCATCAGGTATGGGTTTCCTTTAACAGAATGGACCTCAAGTTGGATCACTGATTATTTGCCACTCCCAGAAGTTCTTGCCATGCAGACCTTGCATGACAGCAGTATTTGAGGCGAAACCTTCAAGGAAGGCAGTCTCCTGCACCCATATTGTCACCTGGCACCCCTTAACTCAGAGGTAGCCCAGATATGTCCTCGTACTCTTGTGCTAGGTATTCACCAAGATAGGATAGCTAGCAAAAATCAGACATTTCTCTCTGACATTTCTCCAGTGTCCCAACATCCTAGCCAAACCCTGGCCTGGAATTTCCATAAAGAATGTTACCCACCTAGAACTAATTGCCTCTGGCATTGTTAGGGAAATAATGTAGGGTTAGGGCATTGAAGCTTACAGAATGGAGACTTATCCCAGGGCAAGGTCAGGTAGAATCCTCATTTTCAGTAAATATAAGGTGGGCCACATTAGATCTTCAGTTGAATCACTCCCAGGAACTAGCTTAACAAAGATTCCCTTGGACTAACCTCTGCTAGCCCAGAAAATTAGCATAGTTGAGGAACTAACTAGATCCACCCAGGCATAACCTAAACAACAAATTGAATAGGAACTATTTGCACCTGGCTTCTAGACCAAGGTGAACTTAGTCAGAGCTTACTTTCTTTCAGATTGCAATCATTGTTTAGTTCCTGCCAATTTACATGTATATACTTTGCAGTTGACCCATTGTGTTTCTAACTAAAGGCTATGTACCTGCACATTGTTTGATGTATCTTGACCATTGTACCACCAGATTCTTTCAAACCCTTTTGTATCAACTATATAAACCTGACTCCATATTTGAAAAATACATTCAGATCCTGCACTACGTGTGTTGAGTCTGTTTGTCACAGCCGAATCCCGTACACACTTGGCCAGAACTCATCATCCCTCGGTACAAGGGATCCAATAAAAGAAACCCAGTCCGTGGCAGTTCTGTGTTAGGACTTCCCCAGAACATCTTACAAACAGGACAAATTGTAAGTAAAAGGGTTTTGGCAGAGTTTGTGTCTCAGTCCCTGAACTGGAAGCCTTGCCTGGTTACAGAAGATCACTGATACGGGTCCTGTATCCACAAGATCCAATTTTTTAATTACTTATTTTTAATTACTTATTTATTTATTTTAATTATTTTTATATTTTAGTTTATATATTTCATTACTTTTATTTCATTGATCTCACTGCTTTTACTATTTAAAACAATTTTTAGTGCTAGAGAGATGGTTCAGCCATTAAAGGTTAGGCTCACAGTCAAAGCATTTAAAAGAATTTTTAAATTTAAATATATTTTCATGATAATCTTCTCCCCTAACTATATCCTTCCAGATTCTCTCCCTGTCTCTACCCATCCAACTTTAAATTCTTTTTTAGAAGAAACACAAACAAAAATAAACAAGAACCAATACAACAATACAATCTCCCCAAACCAAGAAAACAATATAAAATAGAACACACACAGAAAAAACAAAAGTAACAAAATAAATGAGCACAAAAACACATACAACTCTCACATGCACACACACACACACACACACACACACACACAAAGCACACATACACACACACACATACACACACACGCACACAAACACAAAACATCATTGGAATCCATTATATGTTGCTCATCTACTCCTGAATATGAAGCCTGCTGGGGAATGTTTAACAGACTGAGTGTCACTACATTGTAGAGAGTTGATTTTCTTTCTCCCACCATGTATTAAGTGACAGTTAAGTTGTTAAACTTCACTCTAGTGACTAGGCTTTCATCCATTTATTAATTCACTCATTCATTCAATTAAATATATATGTATGTATATATGTGTGTATATATACACATAAAACAAAATATAATAAGATTAAAAAAATTATCACATTAATGTTTCACAGGAATCAACAGAAGGAAAAGAGTTCCAAAAAAGGCACAATAATCAGAGACCACTTGGTTGCATACTCAAGAATCACATAAAACACTTAAACTGGAAGCTATGTATCCAGAGACCCTGATGTATGCCAGTGTAGGCCCTATGCATGCTGCTTTACTCTCTGTGAGTTCATATGAGCTTCATTCATGTTACATTACAGGACCTGGATTTTTTGGTATTCTCCATCCTCTCTGGCTTTTATACCTTTCTTTTTCCTTTCCTGTGGGGTTCCCAGCAATCTGAGGGGAGAGATTTAATGGAGACATCTTATGTAGGGATGATGACAAGGTCTCTCACTCTGTATAATGTCTGGCTGAGGATCTTTTTATTTATTCCCATCTTCTACAGGAAAAAGCTTCTCTGATGATGGCTGATCTCTTAGTATAGCACAATATACTTAAGGGTCATATTATCACTGTATTTTTGTTGTTGTTGTGCTTCTTGTAGTTTTTCTTGATTAGACCCATATTGTTTGAGTTTGGCCTAGTTCTTTTGTCCTTCATCACTCAAACAATATCATGTAGGGTACCCATCTCATGAAGTGGACCTTAATTCAAATCAGTTTTTGATTGGTTATTCTCACAAGCTTTGTGGCAGCATTGTCCTCATATATCTTGCAGGCAGTATACCAATTGTAGGTCAGCAGGTTTGTGTTTGGCTTAAAACTTACGTTTCTCTTTGGTAGCATGTAGAATACCTTCTTGTACTAAAGACACTAAACAAAGTTCTGAAAGCTGTGTATGGGTGTTTTGTCTACATATATGTATATCTCATGAGTACCTGGTAACTACAGAGGATGTAGGTGTTATATCTCTTGTGACTGGAGTTCCAAAAGGTTAGGAGCAACTAACTGCATGAATACTTGGATAATCCATCCAATTTTCTCTGGAAGACCAGCTAGCTCTGTTAATGACTGAGCCTTTTTTATAGCCTCTTTTACTGTAGTTGTCTATTTCTTCTTTGATGGAAAGACTCAGATTATTCTCAAGCCAACAATTTTGAACCAATCTTTCCTTAAACCATTGTCTGTTAACACTATACTAATCATACTTCAAAAAATAAATAAATAAGGTTTACTATTTTAGTCTCACTGCCAGTGTGAACTCAATCTTGATTGTACCTTCCTTCTTTCCCTCCTTCCTCCCTCCCTCGTTTCCTCCTTCTCTCTGTCTCTGTCTCTCTCTCCTCTAAGTGTATATGTGTTATCTTAATGGAGTCCTATGAAGATTTGTGCATTTTCGTGTTATGCATGTTCATATCTTTGTTGGAATGTAGGGGTAGAGTGTACATGCATGTGGAAACATGAAGTTATTTCTTTTGAGGATGGCTTTCCACATTATGTATTGGAGCAGGTTCTCTTTTTTGAACCCAGAACACCCATTGATAGCCTGCCTTTCCTAGGGATTTAATATCTCTGCCTCTGCTTGAATTAATTGTGGGAGACTGTACCCACCTGTCCAGTCTGTAGGTTCTACAGATATAAACTGGTCCTCATTTTGATGCATCAAAGCCCTTATCTCTAGCATCTGTCTCTTAAACTATTCTGTCTTTAAAAAAAATGAATTGATTCTTGGTGAATTTCATATCATACATACCAATCCCACTTAACTCCTTTTCTCTTTATATCCAGTCTCTATCCTTGTAACCTCCCCTAAAATAAAATAAAATAAAATAAATTAGAAAAAAACAACTTATTGTAGAAGTTGTAGTGTTGTGGCATGTCACACATTATACCTTTTTTTCTCCCAATATACCTTTTCTTCCACAAATCTTCATAGGACTCCACTCAGATATCTTCTTGCTATGATCTGTCCTAGAGAAACTTTGGATCTCAAGGGCCAGATTTTCATGTGCTCCAGCAGGCCATATATGGGTTAGATGCTGCAGTAAACCAACTCAAGCCTTAGATCTAGGA
>JADRCC010572870.1:0-18889 GCA_019843855.1 Hylomyscus alleni | reverse complement strand
ATATATATGAATTATAAGTCTTTAGCTTCTGTACAAGCCAATATTCCTATATCTTAATCCTGTTATTAAGTGTTTTAGACAAATCTACTAAGGTGAGGTAATATGAATTCTTACTGCCAAGCTTCCTTTTTAAATAAACATTAAAAATGAAACAAACCATTAAATATTTATTATTAATTTTCCTATTTGTAATGTGGGGACTTTTGATAATTCAAAACTTGTATTTCTTTCAAGGCTGAATATTACAGAATTTCACGTTGCTGCATAAATGATTTTCCATCTCTGGATCAGATCCTAACCTGTTCACTCTAAATGTCTGCAGAAAATTACATACACCTGTATGCAATATTAATATTTTGTGCTTCCTATTTCTGTTAACAGTAAAATAAATGAAACAATATTTGGGAAATATATTGCCCACATTTATCAGGATTAAATATGGTTTATAGTTCTCTGAAATCCCTGAGGCTCCCTACTATTTTGTTTAATAGTAGTAAAGGTAATGAAAAAAAAGTGATATTTGGGTCAGCTCATGGCCCATTTTCTATACATATCTGCAAATTACTTTCACTGAAAGAGATATACATAAAGCCCTTAACCATCCATAGGCTTTCAAAAGATGGCATATATGGTCTGTCTCTCCACAGGCATGTGTTCAACATAGTGATTTAGAACGGTTAACAGAAAACGTTAGCCAAAGGTAAATCTGATTAATTATGTAAATGATATCTGTGGGAAGCCGCCCATCATTAAAATGGCGCTGATGAGCGAACACAGCCTCTCGCCACTAGATGGCTCTGATGAGCGAACACAGCCTCTCGCCACTAGATGGCTCTGATGAGCGAACACAGCCTCTCGCCACTAGATGGCGCTGACTTCCCGGGCCTTCCCAAGCTAATGCAAATGAAGCTTGGCCCTAACCAATCACTGAAGCTTGCCCCTAGCCAATCATCTGCACCTATGCAAATGCAGTACCTTTGGTGCACCAATCCCAGCTACCTGGAGCCCTATATAAGCAGGGCTTCTTCGGGCCTCTGGGTCTTCGCTGCCATCTTAAAGAGCTGTACACAATAAAGCTACGCTGGAAGGATTCCTCGAGTGACGCGTCGTCCTTCGCCCGCGGCAGATATCTAAAAGTAAGATTCATCTAATACTATATATCTTGAAATAAAATCCCCAAATAGTTATAAATAAATTTCTGGTATAGGTTGGTGTTATGATGGATTTTTCAGAGGTTGGTCTCATAGTGAACTGGGCAAGCTTTTATTCCAGATACACTTATCTTGAACTCCTCTGCCTGGGTGTTTCAATAGAAGGCAGGTAAGAGACCACTCTTTTTACACACATCTTTACTTCCTCCTCCATAAGCCTTGATCACAGATCTTAGAAAACATGATGGATGGATATGTAATGCTTCACACCTTTACCCCAAATGCCAGTCTTACCATCCTCTATCCAGGGAATCGTTACTTTTCTCTCGTTTTTTTTTGAAACATATCGAGATGTATGTGCTTTTATTTCTTTCTTGGTTTTATATCCTATTCAAAATTCATATTTCTTTTTTTTTCATATTGCTTTCTCCTTTGCTCTTTTTTGTTCCATTTATCCATTCATTTATTTATTTCTTCACTTTACATCTTGATTGCAGCCTCCTCTCCTCCGAGTCACCCCTCAGACTATTCTATTCCCCATTCTGCTTCTCTTCTGAGAAGGAGGCGCCCCTGGGAACTAACCCACCCTGGCACTGCCGGACTTGGCACATCGTCTCCTACTGAGGCTAGACAAGGCAGTCCAGTTAGGAGAATGAGATCCACGGTCAGGCAACAGAGTCAGGAACAACCCCAGGTCCAGTGGTTGGGGGACGCACATGGAGATCAATCTGCACATTTTCTATACATGTCAGGCAAGGCTAGGTCAAGCCCATGTATGCTCCTTTGTTTGTAGTTCAATCTCTTGGAGCACTCAAGGGTCGTCCAGGTTAGTTATCTCCTCCGGGTTCCTCAGCCCGTTCCCAACTCTTCCACAAAACTCCTGGAGATCCCTCTAATGTTTCTCTGTGGGCCTCTGTGTTTGTTTCGGTCAGATGATGAGCAGAGCCTCTCGGAGCACAGTATTGCTAGGTTCCTATCTGCAAGCGTTAACAGAGAATCATTAACAGTGTCAGTGATTGGTTCTTGCCCTTGGGCACGTCACTGTTTGGCACATTCCCTCAGTCTCTACTCCATTTTTTGTCCCTTTACTTCTTGTAAGCAGAGCAAATTTTGGGTGGAAAGATTTGTGGGTGGATTGGTGTACTTATACCTCCACGGGAAGTCCTATCTGGCTACAGGAGATGGCCAGCTCAGGAACCATATCCCTTACTGCTAGGTGTCTCAGCTAGAGTCACCTTCATAGACTGCCTGGAGCCTCTGCTATTCCAGGTCTCTGGATTATCCTAGAGAAATGCTCCCTCTCTATTCACTCTCCAGGCCCTCTCTCCCCAATTCTCCCTACATCTGATTCACTGCCCTGATCCCCTCCCAACTCCCCCTCTTTCACCCTGTTCGTTCCCTCCTTTATCCTCCAAAGAAAATCTTATTTCCCCTTCTGATTCAAGCATCATTTCTTGGGCCCCTTTGTTATTTAGCTTCTTTAGGTCTGTGGATTGTAGCATCAGTATTGTGTAATTTATGGCTAATATCCTTTTATAAGTAAGTACATACTATGTATGTCCTTTGGGGTCTGGGTTATCTCGCCATGACATTTTTCTAGTTCCATCCATTTGCCTGCAAATTTCATGATGTCCTTTTTTAATAGCTGAGTAGTATTCCGTTGTATAAATGAGCTATATTTCCTATATCCATTTTTTGGCTGATTGATATCTGGATTGTTTGCAGTTTCTTCTATTAGAAATAAAACTTCTATGAACATATTGGAGCAAGTGTCCTTGGGCTATGGTGGAGTACCTTTTGAGTATATGCCCAAGTGTGATATAGCTGAGTCCCAAGGTAGAACTATTCCCAATTTTATGAGAAGCTGCCATATTGATTTCCAAAGTGTTTGCACCAGATTGCACCAGTAATGGAGAAGTGTCTCCCTTGCTCCACATGCTCATCACCATGTGCTGTCACACGAGTTTTAGATCTTACCTATTCTGGCCTCTGTAAGGTGGAATCTCAGAGTCCTTCCAATTCACATTTCCCTGATAAAAAAGGATATTGAACATTTCTTTAAGTGTACCTTGGCCATTAAAAGTCCTGGTGAGAATTCTCTGTTGATCTCAGTACCCTATTTTTAATTGAGTTATTTGGCTTGTTGGTGTCTAACTTCTTGAGGTCTTTATATATCTTGGATAATAGCCCTCTGTCAGACAGAGGATTGTTGAAGATCCTTTCACAATATGTAGGCTGCAGTTTTGTCCTATTGAGGTCACTAGTATATACTATGTCATCTGTGAATAGTATGATACTTTGACTTCTTCCTTTCCAATTTGTATCCCCTTGGTCTTCTTTAGTTGTCTGATTGCTCTAGCTAGAACCTCAAGATTCATATTGGAGAGCTGGGAGAGAGTGGACAGCCTTCCCTTGTCCCTGATATTAATCAAATTGTTTTAAGTTTCTCTCCATTTAATTTGATGTTGGCTATTACTTACTATATATTGCCTTCATTGTGTTTATGTATGTGCCTTCTATCCCTGATCTCTCCAGGAATTTTAACATGAAGGAGTCTTGGATATTTTTTCCAAAGTCTTTTTCAGCATCTGATGAGGTGGGTGATCATGTGCTTTTTTATCTTTCAGTTTTTTTATTACATGGTGAATTACATTGATATATTTTCATATATAAAACCACCCCTGCATCTCTGGAATGAAGCCTACTTAATCATGGTGGATGATGTTTTTTATGTACTCTTAGATTCGGTTTGTGTTTTATTGAGTGTTTTTCATCAAAGTTTATAAGGAAAATTGGTCTGAAATTCTCCTTTTTTGTTAAGTCTTTAAGTCATTTAGGTATTAGAGTTTGACAGTGTTCCTTTTGTTTCCATTTTGTGAAATAGTTTGAAGAGTATTGGTATTAGCTCTTTTTTGAAAGTCTGATAAAATTCTGCACTATAACTATCTTGACCTGGGTTATTTTTGGTTGAGAGACTTTTAGTGACTGCTTCTATTTCCTTGGGGGATATGAAATTCTGTAAATTGTTGACCTAGTCTTGATTTAACATTTCATTTAGATTTGTCAATGTTGTGGAGTATAGCCTTTTGAAAGCATTTTTGGATTTTTGGATTTTTTGGATTTCCTCAGTGTCTATTGTTATTTCCCACTTTTCATTTCTGATTTTGTTAATTTGGATTTTGTCGCTCTGACTTTTAACTAGTTTAGCTGAGGGTTTGTCTGTCTTGTAGATTTTCTCAAAGACCCACCTTTTGCTTTCATTGATTCTTTGTACTGTTCTCTTGTTTCTAACTAATTGATTTCAGTCCTGAATTTGGCTATTTCCTTCTGTCTACTCCTCAAGAATGTGTTTCCTCATTTTTGTTCTAGAGTTTTAAGGTATGCTGTGAAGTCAGGAGTATAAAATCTCGCTAATTTCTTTATGACAACTCCTAGTCCTATGAACTTTCCTCTTAACACTGCTTTCCTTATGTCCCCATAAGTTTGAATATCTTGTGCCTTCATTTTCATTGAATTCTAGAACCTCTTTAATTTCTTTATTTCTTCTTTGATCCAATGGTCTCTGTGTAGAGAATTGTTCAGATGTCATGAGTTGGTAGGTTCTCTATTACTGTTTAAATCCACCTTTAATCCATTGTGATCTGATAAAATGCAAGGGGTTATTTCATTCTACCTGTATCTGTTGAGGTTTGCTTGGTGAACAACTATATGATAAATTTTGGAGAAAGTTCTGTGAGGTGCTAAGAAAAAAGTATATGCTTTTGTTTGGGTGAAATGTTCTGAAAATATGTGTTAGGTTTACATGATTCACAAACTATTAGTTTCATTATTACTCTGTTTTGTTTCTCTTTTGATGATCTGTACATTGGTGAGAGTAGGGTGTCTCACTATTAATGTGCAAAGTTTGTTGTATGATTTAAGCTTTGGCAATGTTTCTTTAATGAATGCTCTTCCATTTGGGACATAGATGTTCAGGACTGAGACTTATCTTGGTGGATTTTTCCTTTGATAAGTGTCCTTCCCCATATCTTTTGATTACTTTCTATTGAAAGTCTATTTTATTAGATATTAGAATGGCTACTCCAGCTTGTTGCTTGGAAAACTTTTTCCAGTCTCTTACACTGAGGTAATGTCTATATTTTTTGGTGAAGTGTCTTTCCAATAGGCTGTAGAATGATGAGTCTTGTTTTCAAATCCATTCTTTTACCCTCTGCCTTTTTATTGGAGACTTGAGTGCATTGATGTTAAGAGATATTGGTGATCAATGGTAGTTATTTCCTGTTATTTTGATGTCAGTGATGATTGTGTGTGTGTGTGTGTGTGTGTGTGTGTGTGTGTGTATGTATGTGTGTGTATTTCTCTTCTTTTAATTTAAATGGTGTGAAGTTACTCATTTTTTTGTTTTTGTTTTGGGGGGTGTAGTTACTCTTATAGTGCTCGTGTTTTCCTTTTCATATCCTCTGTAGGGCTGGATTAGTAGAAAAAATATGATTTAAGTTTGATTTAATCATGGAATATCTTGTTTTTTTTTAAATCTATGATATTTAAAAGTTTTGCTGGGTATAATAGTCTGAACTGATATCTGTGGTTTCTTAGTGTCTTCATGACATCTGTTCAGGCCTGTCTAGCTTTTGGAGTTTCTGTTGAGACATCAGGTATAATTCTGATAAGTTTGCCTTTATATCTTTCTTGGCTTTTTTTTCCTTGAAGCTTTTAATATTTTTTTTGTTTTGTACATTTAGTATTTTGATTATTATGCAGGGTGAGGATTTTCTATTCTGGTCTCATCTATTTGGTGTTCTGTATGCTTCTTGTTTGTTTATAGCCATCACCTTCTTTCAGGTAGGGAAATTTTCTTCTGTGATTTTGTTGAAGATATTTTCTGGGCCTTTCAGCTGGGGATATTCTCTTTCTTCTATTCCTATTATTCTTAAGTTTGGGCTTTTCATAGTGACCAGATTTTCTAGATGTTTTGTGTTAGGAATGTTTTGAATTTTTCGTTTTCTTTGACTGATGTGTTGATTTGTATATCATATCATTTCTTCTATCACATATATGCATAAGATTTTCTCTTCTGTCCCTTTTATTCTGTTGTTGATGCTTGCCTCTGTAGCTCCTGTTTTCTCTCCTAGGTTTTCCATCTACAGGATTGCCTAAGTTTGTGTGTTATTGCTTCTATAATCATTTTCCTTGCTGGCAGGGCCAGGTGAGAAGAAAAGATGTGCCAATCCTGCCCTGACTAAGCAGAATGGTGTTGACTTCCCAAAAGAAACACACTGAGCCAGGAATCTTGTCAAAGCAGGAACTCAATTTTATGGCATCAGCCTCTTCCTTATGTAAGTTTGAAACGTAGGGAGGGGGATTTTTGGTGGGGTAAGATGATGTAAGAGGTGGGGAAAGGTGATGGAGGGTATGGAGTGACTGACAGGGCCAATGGCAAAGCTCTACATCAGCAACAGTGGGCCATTGGCAGGGCTAAACAGGTCTTGCTGAGTCACCCCATACAGAAGTGACTGAGACCAGTCTCAAAACTCCAGGCTCGAGTTTGTCCTCAAAGGCCCAAACTAGGGCCAAAATGGGGCCAACATGTTTGTATTACTACAGATTCAATTCTAGAAAGAGAAAAATGCAAATACTTAAATGTATGATGTTAAAATAAGCATAGCAAGAAATAAGCACACCAGCACAAGTTCTAAATCCAAGCCTCAGTTTGCATGCTCTCTTGTCTCTTCATTTTCTTTGTGAACTTATATTTATGCTATATCCTTAAAAGTTAGGATTTTTGTTGTTTTGTTGTTTGTTTTGTTTTGTTTTTTTCTCATTCCTTGGAAAGCTCCTTTGTAATCCCCACATTGGCATTGATCAGCTTTTGTAAATATGCAAAATACAATCATTTTATGAAACTATCTTTCTATTCTGATTTTCCACTTATCCTTTTGTTTTATGTTTTCAGCTTAATGCTGACTTTAGGGAAAAATAATTTAATTTAGACAAACTAGCATAATTTCCTCATTTCCTTTCTTTTCTCCAACCACTTCCATGTATCCCACTTTGCTTTACCTCACATTATGGCCTTTAAAAAAATGTCTAATGAAATTCTCATATTCTTCTCAAGTTAAGCTAAATGTTCCCATGGTTAACATCTTATTACCTTAGCTTCTGGAAGAAATCTAGGGTTCTTCCTACTGTGCTTATTCACCCGATTTCATGGCACAAAGGTAAAGGATATATGTTGGCCTTTTGAAATATGTAGAGCATCCCACAAAACTTGGCACTGGAGCACTTAGGAAAGGGAGAAAGAAGCAAAGGATATGATGGTTGCACCCTTAATCAGTCACCAAGCCATTCGTTCAAGTTTTGTAGCTGACATACAAAATAAGGTTAATCAAGGTCTTCTACATTTCAAAAGGATTCACTATTTCTCATGACATTACACCTAATAAATTGAAAAACAGTTTTTCTAATAATAGTAACAGTGACAAGATCAAGGCTAGTTTTAAGGACCATTGTATTATTTTTCTCTAATAAAAGTGGTAATGTATAATACCTGTGTTTAAAGAGTTGATAGGAAGAGAGAATACAGAAGGAAAAGTTAAAAGTAACAGGGTAATCTGTAGTGTACATATTTAATACAGATTTTATTTTTCTAGCTGTTATGATAAAGGTGGAATTGACTATGATTTCTTGCCTCATTCTAAATAAATGTTCACTTATATATTTATTTTATGTACATAATTTGTATTTATTTTGTTGATGAGCCAACCAAGATTTTAAAAGCTTCAGTATCTATAAAACTTGGTGCTCTCTTGCCCCGCTCAATTTAAGTATTAAGTGATAGCCCACAAAAACTATTAAAATGTGTATATTTGAATACATATTAATGTGTACACATAAATAGATGAAACTGTTAAAGAGCCCAATGTCTAAATATAAACCTGGCATTCTGAGAACTTTATAGCTCACTTAAAGATGAGACTCTGTCTCACAACATCCATCGTTTCATGGAGAGCACTTTGCAGGTGTGAGTTGATTCCTACTCTGTCTTCACTGGAATGCAAATGAAACGTACCACCACATTAATCTTCATATAGCAGTTGCTATAGGCCAAATGGATGATAAGAAGAAGAAAAAGAAATAGAGACAGGTGATAACTTTCCAATTTTGCTATGGTTGAGACTTTTTTTATTATTATATTAAATTAATTTATTTTTTACACTCCATATTCCATTCCTGCCGCGGGCAAAGGACGACGCGTCACTCGAGGAATCCTTCCAGCGTACTCTTTATTGTGTTACAGCTCTTGTTGGTTTCTTGCTTGCTGAGACGAAAGACCCAAAGCCCTGAAAAAGCCCTGCTTATATAGAGCCCCAGGCAGCGTGATTGGTGTACAAAAGGATATCTCATTTGTATGGGTGCAATGATTGGTCAAAAGGCACCTCATCTGATTGGTTGGCAAGTGCCTCATCTGATTGGTCGGCAAGCGCATACTCTGATTGGTCGGCAAGCGCAGACACAGTGGGGAGAGCTCGGACCTCATTTGCATACTCGGGGCAGTGAGCCAGCACCATCTTACGGGCGGCTTCCCACACATTCCCAGCCCCTCCCCGACATCCACTCTCCAACGGCTCCCCACCTCCTCCCCACCCCCTATCTCCAAGTGGATGCCCTCACCCCCACCCCACCTGACTTCTAAACTCCCTGGGGCCTCCAGGTGCATCATCTCTGATTGAACACAGACCCCGCAGTCCTCTGGTGTATATGTGTTGGGGGCTTCATATCAGCTGGTGTATGCTGCCTGGTTGGTGGTCCAGTGTCTGAGAGATCTCAGGGGTCAAGATTAGAGACTGTTAGTCTGCCTACAGGGTCTCTCTCTTCCTCCTCAGCTTCTTTCAGCCTTTCCCTAATTCAACCACAGGGGTCAGCAGCTTCTGTCTATTAGTTGGGTGCAAATATCTGTATCTGACTCTTTCAGCTGTTTGTTGGGTCTTCCAGAGTGTGGTCATGCTAGGCCCTTTTTTTTATGAGCACTCCATAGCCTTAGCAATCATGTCAGGCCTTGGGACCTCCCCTTGTGCTGGATGCTACTTTGGGCCTGTCGCTGGACCTTCTTTTCCTCAGGCTGCTCTCCATTTCCATCCCTCTAATTCTTTCAGACAGGAACAATTATGGGTCAGAGCTTTGATTATGGGATGGCAACCCCCTCCTGCCCTGTCTTCCTGCTGGAGGTGGGCTCTATAAGTTCCCTCTCCCTACTGTAGGGCATTTCATCTAAGGTTCCTCCTTTTGAGTCCTGAGAGTCTCTCACCTCCCAGGTCTCTGGTGTATTCTGGAGGGTCCCACTAACCTCCTACCTCTCTCGAGGTTGCCTGTTTCCAGTCTTTCTGCTAGCCCTCAGGAAAATCACCCATCATAGGCCAGTGCAAGTGAAAGTCCTATGAGTCAGAAAATAACTAGACTGGAAAAAACTTTCCATATTAGCAAGTCAAAAGAATATTTTAATAATAAAATGTGGAAGGTAAAGAATGCTGCAGGAGAAAAAAATGAAACGGAAAGGTGAACTATTTTCCCCTTTGTAAAAAAAAAAAGTATTTTATCTTGGAAATTCAGCATTAAGATTCATAAAATCGCATGTGAAGATACTCTTCAACATAATGCAAATCTTCCTTTCTAAAATGAAAATTTACTTTTCTTGTCTTTGTGTGTTTACAGATATTTATGGCTTTCAAAGAATCAAATATCTATAGAGAAATACTAAGAGCATAGGGATAAGAAAAGTAACGTATGTTAAAAGAGATAAGACACTTTCAAAGAAAGCTCATATGCATGAAAGTAGGTTTAGGGCTAAGACTTTTTCACTGTTTAAGAGAAAAAAATGACCTAATCATAAGGTAACTTAATTTATTACATACTGCACAAAAAAAATGCAGTTAAAAACTATAGGTTTGGCAATAGTTAACTATGCGGACCTGAAGACAGACAAATAAATTTATAAATAATAAAACAAATTATAAAAATTTTAAACAATAGTTAGATTATAAAATAATTCTCCACCACTTAATTATAAGTGTTAAGAGGTAGGATAAGTTAACTATTAGTATCAGAATAGAAAAAAAAATCAAATACGGAAAAATATTTTAAAGTCTCTGTGTAGAACTAAAAATAATGTTTCTGGAAGTTATAGTGAAGATAGCATTCTAATTTAATTTTATATAAATTTCATATATTTTATATCTTTATTTTCCGAGTTTCAAAAATACACATTTAATAATGTTTTATGTGGGGGGGTGGGTATATCTGCACATATGTATGTGCAAGAGCATGCAAGGGTGTGCATGGCTTATATTAGATGATACATGGATAACAAAAATGATGAAGATGTTTATACTCTTTTGATCCTAAGTCAAATGTATTAACTATGGTCATGTCTAGATTTGTGGTTTAAGTAAATGTTGTCAACTATCATATCATGTGTCAATTTACAGAGAACACATTGAGAAAATGTCCATTCAAAAGTATAAAAGGACTCAGCTAAATGTGTTTTTATAAGCTACCGAAAATTAACCAGTTATAAATTGGCTTGGAGTTCAACCCATGAACTCTCAATTAGATCATTTTCAGCTATGTAAGCAGTCCTGTGTTCAATTTCAATGGTCACAATAAAATAATTAATTATTATTATTATTATTATTATTATTATTATTGTACATAAAAGTAAAAATGAAAATCACCTAAGTAGGAAGAGATTTAGAATGTCATAAACAAAGAGCAGTTGCATGACTTTGGAACGTGGAAACACATCCAGAGACTATGAGGACTCTATTCGGAGACATGCAGCACTCAAGTCCTCTTCCCTGACCACATGGAGGTGACTTTACAGATGTGTTCGTAAAAGGTGATGGTGCTGAGTGTTCATTTAGTGGCATGACAACACTCTACAGAGATAATATTGCCCTCTGGATTCAGAGGCCTCTAAAGCATGCCTCTAAGGATCGAATACAATCTAAAGCAGAGTTGGGGGTGGGGTTGGGGGGCGGAATTCAAGTGCCGAGCAGAAGATACCAGAAAAGAGAGAAAAGAAAAAAGGAAAGTCCACGTGGCTCTGAAAGACTTGTCAGTTATTATTATGGAAAGCAGTTGCAGCCAGAAGAATAAGAATAAGAATAAGAAGAATAAGTGGAAAAATATGGGTTATCAAATTTAATTTCCATGATTATTTAAAATTTCACATTTAAAAGTCCTTGGGGGTTGGAGATTCATTTCAGTGGCAGAGCAGAGTGCTTGCCTCTCTAAGGCAAGGTCCTGTGTTGGCCTCATATCTCCTTAAAATGTCCTTAAGAAAAAAATTAAGAAAAGTAAATGTATTTGAAATATGTCATTATAGGGATATTTGAATTTATTTTCAAAGGAAGACAGCACCAAATTATTTGAAAGATTAAAAATAAGAATCCAGAATATATTTATATTCTGTTTATAAATTCTGATATATATGTATTATATTTATTATGATACATATCCTGACATATCTAATTATTAAGATTCCTCTGGATATAGAATATATATTATTAATATATTGTAATATATGTATATATAATGTATATAGATATTTTTGTATATATAATATAATAATTTACCAAAGATATATATGTGTGTATATGTGTATATATATGTACACATATTCACATTTATACCTATTCAATTTTCAGTTTTGTCTTTTTAAAGAATTTTGGAGATGGTTCATGAAGATCCATGTTGAATTCAAATAAAAATGTACAGGTAAACTATATTGTCAAAATCCTGAACCTAATTTACAATTACTGGGTGGTTTAACCCCAGAGCATCATCTCCAAGGCTCCTGGTGGTTGGTCACAGTACCAATGGAACTTTAGCCTTTACAACTGATAGTCTAGCTCTTCTTGTCACTTTGTGTTTCATTTTAGTTTTTGGTTTGCACACAGCAGATAAGTCATTGCCCATTGTGGTCAGCAGTAAGTGAGAAATTAGTTTTATGATTTCATCTCTTAGTGATTTCTGAAAGTAGATAAATAAAGTATGAAAGTTATTATTAGGTGAGTGAGAGCAGTGCTTTATTTACCTGTTTTTATTTTTGAGGTCAAAGTCTGAAGACCATCAGGCCCACAAGACAAGAGTCTCTCTTACCTGAACATACAAGGCCCAAGGCATCCTGGGTCTCCTGAGATGCACTTACAACTATGGATGCAGGCTGCAGCTCTATGTTTATGTCTGTGTGCATGTGTCTACCACTCAGAAAGTGCCTTTCTTACTCTGTCAGTTTGAAATACTGTTCTAATTCCAAAGAGCACTAACAATTAGATTAAAATTCAATTGAGGGAATTATGATCTAATTGGTATACAAGAATAAAAAGCATGCAAAAATTAAATATTCTTCAAGTTACAAGAAAGTAATTTCTTATGTAAGAGTGTATTTGTGATAGAATATTAAGAATTCTTATTCCAAAAATTAGATATATTTTTAGAACAGAAACACATTTTTAAAGAATTAATCGTTGGTAGATTTGTAGTAAATTTCTGGAAAAGACCAGTTTAGTAATTTTGATTTAATAACAACCATTTCCTGTCACAGGGTTTTTTTTATATTCCAATAAGTATATGTAAGTACATATTTTCCATTTGGGTTTACATTTCCTAATCAAATTTTACTTTTTAATGATCAAATAAGAGACATTTACTCCAACATGATACTTGAGATTGTGGAAATGTAAATTTGTTTAAGCAAATTGAATTGTTATTTTAACACTTTCAATTTCATTAGTAATTATATTCTGTAAAATATCAACTTGAAGATAATTTCCAAACTCTACAGGTACTTTGTGGCTAAGAGTGATATTAACTCTTATTGATGAGAAATCACTGAAATCTGAAGGTTTCTAAATAAGATTAAATCTTTAAACAACCAAACCATTGCTTGATGCCCATGAGTTAAATTGTGTTTCTCTTGTTTCACTATGGCTAGAAAAGCCATGAGTGTGTGATATAGATTCATTCCCTTAAGAAAGCATAATACATATATGTTACTATTAAAAATTATTATGAGCTTATTTTCAGTTTATTTAC
This sequence comes from Hylomyscus alleni, assembly GCA_019843855.1. Lineage (NCBI taxonomy): Eukaryota > Metazoa > Chordata > Mammalia > Rodentia > Muridae > Hylomyscus > Hylomyscus alleni. The sequence continues at coordinate 5,645 of JADRCC010572870.1, read as the reverse complement.
TAACCTGTTAAAATAAAAGACAAACTAGACAGCGATTGTCTCATACAACACCTAACCAGGTTAGACTGTAAAATAAGTGTTAGTTAGTCCTGTAAAAAGTTATGATTAATATGAGTAATGAATATCACAGTATCATGAAAAATCAGTGACATTAAATGTCAAAGAATTTGAATAATTATTAGGAATTAGCATCAGCCCCAAAGAACTTCTATTTATATGCACTACATTTATGGCTATAGAAATTAAATCTGATGAGTTTGTAATAGATTGTGGGTTTTACTTTTTTTGAAGATAAAGTGATGAATGCTCTAAATTTTTAAAGTACCATCCACCCCAATAAAGGAATGAACGTGTAGCTTGTCCAGTGGCATAGCCAGTGATGTTAGCTGCTTAGGAGGCTGAAGGACTGGGATGGAGTCAGAGCCACCTGGGATACGGAGGAAATTTAAGACAAACTTGGACAAATTAGTGATATGTATCTCAAAATCAAAAGTAAAATGATGCCTGGGATACACTGTTGGCACGTGCCTGGCACGCTTGAAGACCTAGGTTCAATCTCCAATTCTTCTGTAAAAATAAGCCCCAAAACATGTTTGTTTCTTGTTAGTTAATTAAGAGATATCCTAATGTATGAGTTTGTGAATTCCAGGATATAGAACACGTGATACGCAAAAAAGTAGAATTTTATTTGCATTGGATTGTTATACCAAAGCTTGAAAAGACCATACAATGTGGATGATAGCATTATGCTCTAGCCTAGCCTCCTTCTCCCATTTACCATTTACCTTACCTACCATGTAAATGTTGATTCTGCACTTTCCATAGTCCTTATAGAAAAAGGGTATGAAAACAAAAGCTCTTACTTATCAAAGACTTTTACTTACTGTCATCTTGTTCTCCTTTAAAATCTTCAGTGACTTATTATCACTTTAATTAATTATATTCAAGAACTGTTTTTCCCAATACCTAGAGTTCTATTTTAATCAGGTATACAAATATCTCTTATTTCTTTTTCTTATTTGCCCTCCAAAAGTCAAACCCTAGATACAAAAGCATATAACAAAATATTTCAGGACTTTTTATATGTAAAATTGAGTTTTAAGAGGATTTCTCAGAGATTACACATTTGTTCTTTCCATCTTAAGGGAATCTAACAAGTTAGGTTTGTTTGTTGAGTTACAACAAAAGAATTGTCAGAAAGTCCTTCAGTCTCTCCTGGATTATACGAGTATTGTACATTTTTATTAATGTAAATATTTCAGAAGCTTCCATGGCTTACGGGACTTCTTTGAGAATGCACCAATATTGTTGCTTTCAATAATATACTTTAACCTTAGGGGAAAATATGGATCAAAATTCTTATGAAATAGTTTTGTGAGTTTCCCTCTATCATAGCCCAGCCAAGGCTTTATTTCACATTAGTCAACACCATATAGTGTTATCAGTCAAAATGTCATTTTACTTCAAAATAATCTCGAGTCTTAGCCTTCATTTTTAAATCCAGATCAAGCACCTTCCAGGCCACTGATTGTTTAATGGGAAATGAATATCTGATTTACCAACTAGGTTTATGAAAACAAGGCTTTTTATAACACTTACTCTCAAGACATGTATGTCACATTAGAGGGTTGTTATTTGTTGTATCTCTAGACTTCTTTCCTCCTGTAAGAGTGTAAGTTCCTTTTTAAAAAGTAGGATATAATATTATCTGACCTCTTTCAAAGCAAAAGCAAACTCCCTTTGCTCCCTTTGCAAATACACACAAACAACAATTATAATGATAAGGATAATTTCCTCCACAACACAAAAAGAGCCTACACTGATATGAAAGTATTGTTGCCCTTTGAAAGATTAGAAAGTTGGACACCCTTCTGACATGACATGACACAGATACCATTAAACTGCAAGTAAGCTGCGCTGAGGTCACCAGAAAGATTTGGGAGGAAGTAGGTGACTGGAGTAGTAATTAATTACATAAAACCAAATGAAACGACAAGGAAATGTATTGCACTACTTTTTGCCCAGAGCAATTGACTAAACTCCACTTTGGTTGATGAAATGAGGTATTTAAATGGTAGCTCCTACTGTTCTCCCAGTTCAAGAACTTTTTCTTCTTTTCTTCATGTCTTAAGTCAATATACTCATCAACCATCTCAGTAGATTCCTTTATACTAGGAATAATACAACGAGAGTCAAGAAACCATTGTTTTATTTTGAGGGTCTTTTGAAAACAATACTCTATTTTAATTAAATGTAGCAAGTTTCTCTTCAGAGCAAGAGTTTGCTTTATGTGGGCTCCATGCTCAGAAACATGCTAAGATCTAGGGTCTTCTCCCCACAGGTAGCTAAGCCTACTGTCTGCTGACTTAGGAACTTCATATATTTTCTAGCTCTTTAATAAAAGATAGCATTCATCTAAATTTAGTACTGAGGTAAGATATGGCTTAGTTTTGGAATAGAAGATAAAAGATATCTAAGGCAAACTTTAGATATACTATAAAAATTTCTAAGTGAGAATTAATCTTACAAAATTCGTAACTGTTTTTTCCAAATGGCTTTTAATTTGGAAAGAAGGAGAGAGCTAATAAAGAAATTATTGTGCTTATTGTTTTTAAGACAACAAAACCTGCATCAACATGTAACCTATATTTGAGATTAATTACAGAATGAAGAAATTACAGAACGAATTGTGAAGAACTTTGAAATGCACCAAGTCCTCAGTGAGAAATACATACAATGAGAAGCACATCCTTGGGGTTATCTAATTTTCTGGGTGTGTGCTTTTCATTTTATTAGACTATTTCACTACTCTGCAAATGACAGAAAAGCAATAATAATATGAATGATTCTTGACCATAAATGTGCAAAGTAATTGTATTGAGTAGAATAAAATATATTTTTGTTATATAGTTATTGACCATCTCAACCAGTATTGCATCAGTTAAAGCAAATATATTCAAACATGTAATATTGACCATTATAGGTCTCTCTGCAATCTTGGACATAGTGCCTTTTAGATCTCCTTGTACTTTAACAAATGAATAAACATTTTAGTATGTTATCACTTAAAAATAAGTTTATTAGGTATGTATAAAATTTCCACCGTATAAGTAGAAGAAAAGTAAAAAATACTTCCATAGCTTCAAAATAAATCATCTTGAATAAACTGAAAACATTAGTACATAGTTAAACTTTCTCTTAGAAGATTAATTAAAGAAGTTCTTAAAGCAAAAGCCAGCATCGGTACAGTTCATATGAGTATGTTTCTGTGACATGGGTTGGCTTCTGTTTCAAAAGTAACTTTTTAAGGATTGCTCTTGCTCTGTGACATCATTTCAATTCCTTTAAATTGGTCAAAAAGTTCAGTGCCCTATCTCTGGCATGGTACAAAACTACTGACACCTCAAAAAGACAAGCACCAAACTATATGGACTCATGTATTCCTAAAGAAAATTTCTTTAAAAAAAAAATGGTAATTTTTACCAGTCCATAAAAGATTCATCTCTTTACTGTTGCTTTGCTGTGTCCTGGCAGGAAAGTAGCCAACGACAAGTGGGAGTCTTTAGCTCACAGATATCTGTTTCTAAAGTTTTGAAAATATTTAAAATCACACATGGAAGACATTAACTTTATCTCAGCCAGCTAGACTTACATCCACAAGAGAAGCCAAAAATAATACCGTGGACAAGACACATGTTGCTTAGTTTTTGATTTGTTAGTAGTGCTGGGGACCAAACACAGGTCCTCAGACATGGCCCACAGGTACTCCAGCTCTAACCTACGACTCTCACCCTCATACTTGATGTCTTTACTATGTTACAAACATTGATCCTTCTCCTAAATGTGGGATCTCATCTCCCTAGCTTTCTCTAAAGGCTTGTAAGATCACTCACTCAAGGTTTTTTACTATCCCCTGACAAATTTGCCCTGTAAATTAAATACAGCACTAGAGCCTTATCATCGACTCCAAATACCCTGCCTCTCTATTCACTTTCTTCTGAAAGCTTCTGCACCTACTTGGTTTTCAGATCCTCATCTCTTCTCCCATGAAAACTGACCCTCCACTGTGTCTACGTCTTGTCTGCTCTCAACAGGTTCATACTTTTACTAATAATATTAGTGAATGTTTATGTCTCTTTGATAAGGCTGACAAAATACATGTTTGTTTTCCTCCTCTGTCTCTGACAACAGAATTACTCTCAGTGAACAGCTTCTCTTCTGCACATTCTAAGGTTGGCCTTTTCTTAAATCCCCTAGTGGGCACTTTCCTTGACTTCTGTATTCTTTTCTGTATTCTGTATGTTTTTTTTTTCCCTTCCCATTCCACTTGTTCTCCTCTAAAATAACATCCATATTTATGGCTTCAAACATATCTCTATCCCATTCTCTGGTTCTAAGTATCTATCAGCATCTAGGCCCCTGCTAGAACTTGCACATGTACTAGGTCAGCCATGCACTTATCTATAAAGTGGGACTGAAGATTATATCTCTTCCCTGGTTGCTGTAAAATATCAGTGCGATAGTTTAAACATTTTAGTGCTACTGGTAGCAGAAGGCAGGTGCTTAACTCTTATTAGTTCTAATCTACAGTGTACTAAACAGCAGACAAACCCACCAAAGTGTGGCAGTTAGTAAGAAGAAAGTCTTGTCTGCATACAAAATTGTTAACTCTAGATAATGGCTTGACTTGATAGAAGACTCCATTACTTGGCACTACCTGCAAATAGATGAACCTGAAATTTCTAGTAGCTTACACCGATGGAATTTTGTTTTTTCAATCATTTATACAATAAATAACTCACAGGTTTTGCACATTCTCATACTCAGGAACTCGGGCCAAGATAGATTAATCGTGCAGATAGCTTACCTGTCCAATTCTGGTAGCTGATAGCTGATATTTTTTGGCAAATGATTTTCATTGTTTTTCTGAGAGCTCAATTTTCTAGTTTCTAACACAAATCTTCTTACTTATTTTCTACTCTACTGAGTCCTATGTCCTTTAGGATCTTGGTTTGGTTTGGTTTGGTTTGGTTTGGTTTGGTTTGGTTTGGTTTGGTTTGGTTTGGTCTGTTCTGCTTCTTTGGCTAGCAATTGTGTGTTAACGTGATGGCTGTTCACTAGATCAACAGCATAATTTCAACAATGTCACTTAATTGCCATGAAAATGCATCACATTTTTTAAATTATTGTCCTCTCATGCACTGAGAGGACAATAATTTCAAAATTCTCAATAATTTCACACATGCGTGCTGTAGTTACATCATTTCTAACTACTCATCTCCTTCAACTCCTTACTTATTCAGCTCACTCTCAAAGCCATGACTTCTTCCTTAGTTACTGCTCTGTGTGCATGTGTGTATGGACATACATATGTATATATAAATACAACCCAGTAGGCATATTTAACAATTCTAGTATATGCATCTGTTTAGGCTAACCAATTAGCATTGTACAACCTATCAAGGATCTGTTCCACTTTGCTTGAGATTGAATAGGGGAGTTTCTCCTAAAACAGGAAGATGAACAACACAAAAGAGCTAAGGAAGTCCCAGAAACTGACCAGATTCCATAGGTCCTACCAGAGTAAGCAAAGAAGACTCTATAGTCCAGATCAACTGCCCAGAAGATGCAAAAAAAAAAAAAAA
>JADRCC010572869.1:0-18710 GCA_019843855.1 Hylomyscus alleni | reverse complement strand
ATACAGATAGCTCAAGTGTCGGTCTAGTGGGCAGACCAAGATGATAGTCCTGAGTTTGCCTCCATTTCAGACCTCCATGGTATTTTACAAAGATCATGGCCAGAAGGGAGAGAACAATAGAGTAAGATTGTGTGGTCCATGAGCACAGGGCAGGGAGTGAACAGGACTGGTGGTAGCAGGAGTCTGTGCGGTCTCCCTGCAGACATAGGGATGCAGGAGAAATGGAGATCTCACCCAGTCCTTCAGGGACCCTGCTCCTTCCCTGTTGCCTTTCTTGAAACTTTGGAGGAGACCTGAGTATTGATGAGGTAGACATCTGTGTGTGTAGTATGTGTGTTTAAATCAAGTAGTCTGGCTTGGCAAGAGAGGAAAAGCTAATGAAGACAGTCCTCCTGCAGAAGGAAAAAAAGCATGCCTTTTCCTTGAGTGCTGAAGCCTGGGCTTGCTCTCGGCAATGGCACACTGTGGGTTAGGTGGTAAGTGTTAGAAAAGAAAAATGAGACCATCTATTGAGTTCCCACCTAGCCTGTTAAATCAGTGTGTAGAGGGTGGAGACTGGAAGGTATTATGTATTTTTAAACTCTTCTGACCATTATATATAGGCTGGATTTTGTTTTGCTTTTTGGCAAGATCTCATTATATTGCTTTGACTGTCCTGGATTTTGAGTTGATTGACCAGGCTGGTCTTGAACTCACAGAGATCCACGTGCCTGAAAATTCTTAGTGCACCATCATCCTTGGCTTCCTCAAATCATTCTGATCATGAAGTTGTGAAGATGCAGCACTCACTAGCTTGTGCCTTTTGTTATTTCTCTTCCCTAGTGCCTTGATGTCTTCTACTTCATTTTTTTATTTTAATTTTTTTAATTTATTATTAATGTGTGTGTCTGTGTTAGCACTTGATCACACCCTATGAGGTGTCAACCCTGCTGAGTGAGACTGGGTCACATTTGCACAGACTCAGTGACGTCATCACTCTGCATAACCCTGGATGAATTTGCCACATCAGTGATTCTGATAGACACAGTGAGTGGAGATGCACTCAGAGGAGAGTTAATGTAATACATGTGAAGGGGCATGCAAATACCTGAACTAAAATGAGTTAAATGAAGGCACAAATTATTTTAGTGAAGTCATTGAACCAACAACCACTATTCAAACAGCCTCATATGAAACTGGCTGGGAGAACTCATATCACCGTTCTCCTGAAAGGTCTCACAAAGTGAAATGGAAGCGAGGGCTTTAATAAGAAGCTGGTAGCCTCCAAGTTCCCAACGCTTCATGCTTCCAGCTGCAGCATGCCAGCAACTCTTTGGGGTACTAAATCCTGGATATGGGGTTGTAGCTATGGAACTCTCCAGTTCATCATCAGCGGAATGTAGCCGTTTGTGTTGTGTGTTTTCAAGGCGGAAGATAGGGGTGAGTGGAAGGGATCTATATGGACCACCTTCTACAGTCTTTTAAAACCACAGTGATAAATCCATGGGTCTGCCTTAGAGAACAAGGAAGTTGGTGTCACAATGTCAGACTGAGATGCGAGGTTTCTGGTACTGATGCAAACACTGGGTGTCTCAGCCTGGCCCAGTGAACTCTCCAAACTGGTAGAACTCTAAAGAAAATTCCCTTGGATTAGGAATGTCAGCTCTTGGATGTGGAAGCTTTCATCTACATGAAGGCAGGGACTTGTGCTCTCTCTTCCCCAGGTTTGTTTCTCAAGGTTAGTTAGTTCAAAGGCGTTCCTCCTTTAAAAACTCATTCTCTACCCAAGTGAATTTTTTAACAAAAAAAAGATCCTGATTGTGATCTGGGCAGAGGAAACCCAGCCCCTTGGCTCTCTATTTCTTTCTTTTCCAAACAAGGCAAGGTTAGACTTAAGGACCAATTGTCTTTCCTTTTATCACCTTTTATCATGATGTTTTGTCATTCTCTTAGGGGAAAAAAAAAAAAAAAAGGCAAGAAGAATTGCTCCAGCCAGGATTCCTTGGATTTCCAGCAAAGTTACTGACTAGGTTTACTGTTAATGGCCTCATTAAATATTCATTGAGCACCTGTTACTTGGTAGTATAGCCTTTCTTCCTTTAAGGATCTCTTTGAATTGTGAGTCACCAGGTCTATCCCCCCCCCCTTCTTCCCTCTTTGAAAGCATTCTTGATGCTTTAGGTTAGAAGTGACTTCAAACAAACAAACAAACAAACAAAAAAAAACCTCCTTCCCCTTTCAAGTAGTATTTCCAGCTGAATACTCAGACTCAGGTAATCCTCATGGTTCCCCCTGCTGGCTCCCAACCTTAAGTTTCCATTAGAACTACTCCCCCCTGGGTCGAATGTTAATCTGTCCTCTACCAGGTGCCCTGTTGCAAGGATTCCACTGTTGAAGATGTCTGTCATAGCTGCCTGCCTCTCTATGCAGCCTCCGTGCTACCAGACACCATTTGCCCTAGTCAATTCTCACCTATCCTACCTTCTCAGCTGGGCTCTGGTTCCTTTTCTCTGGCTTCTGTCTGGATATCAACACTTCATCTTCTCATAGCATACATTCTTGTTGCAAGCATCCCATGAGGCCCACCTTGTCCTTTCTGGTTCTTTCTCTAAGTGCTGAAACCCAAACCTTTGACAAATGTCACTTCTCATTCTTGTCTGTCGTTCTCGGTGTCTCTTCCTCTCCGTGCAACACCGCTTGGCTGGAGCCCTGGGTATCTATATGTTGGGCTCGACATCCTCTCACACCCTGACCCTTGAAGTCAGCCTAGGTGTCACTCACTCACGATGTAGCCTCCCACTCTGATTCTCTCTTGTGAGTGGAGACGTGTTTGCCATGTCCTAGTCACCTCTTCTCTTTCTGCTGGACTCAATTTCCTTGTACACCTTTGCTTCAGTCTTGAAAAATCTCTTCCTCCTTGGTCCTGTCTGCCATCTGCTTATCTGTCTGCCTTGCCTATGTCCACCCCTTTCTAAGAGCCTGATCTTTAGAGTTCCAGTCAATTTCCAGAATTGCTAAAGAACACTAGAAAAATAAGCAGATCTCAGGAAGTGAACTGCCGATTCTACCAGCTGTCTAGAATCTAACTGCTGAACACAGGTGAAAGAGATTTTTTAAAAAGGTCACTTTAGGATACTGCCCAAGAACAATGTATAAGGGATCCATGTCACTTGATGACGTAGACTTGAAACACAAAGTTGGCAATGGGTCTGCTGTTCCTCCAAGAGTTTCTTTTACCAGCAGCTGACAGAAAGGCCACAGCGTCAGCCTGCCCTGTTGCTTCTCTGGGTTACTGAAGCGGAGAGAAATCAACCTTCATTTGCAAAGCTATTTGTGATGTGTTGGGCATTCCGAAGCTTTCTCTCCCACCCCTCTTAGTCCACAGTTTGCTGCTTTCATTTTTTTTTTTTTTTTTTTTCCTGTCCTAGGCTAGATTATCAAGATCAGACTGGAATTTTCCATAGTAATTCCAATGTAAAGTTTAAGGAGCCCTCTGACACACTGTTAACATCACTGTTTCTTGTTGTTTCTTCAATGGTTAAAATAGTGGGACTTATGTGAATGTCCACTCTGCACGGATAAGCTTCTCTCTCGTTGTTTCTCTCTCAGTCTTCCTAATCCCAGGATGATGTGGCCACTGGACATATCTATGAATATGCAGTGCGTTAAACTATTAGCTTCATACGCTGCAAAAGCAATATCCAAATGATTACCACGGAGAGAATTCTTCCCAAATGCCTGGGAAGTAGCACAATCTCCAAGAGGTTTACAGAGTGATTTAGAAACACAACTCTTTCTTTGTCTCCTAATTCTACTTTCTCTATATTCAAGTTCATGTTTCTCCCATGCCTAGCTTGAACTGAGTCTCTGGTTCAAGCTGAATATCCTGATGACTTAGGATCCAGGTGACTGAGGACCACAAGACCTCTGACCTTCTGCTGTTTCTTAATCTGAGGCCAGGATCTTAGTTACCTGGAGACACCTCCCAGGCTTCCGCTTTCAGGGACTGAAACAGTTACATCCCCAGGCATGGTGGAGAGGTTCAAACCTAAACCCTCTATGCCTTAGTATGTGACATCACCCAAACAGCTTGTTTATGTGAATTTGCCAGAGCCATACAAATCTGTATTCCGGTCTCAAGGTATAAGATAAACACTTTAAGTGAATTGATTAAAGGTCATGATATTTTACTGTATTTACATAAAGTTAGATTAATTTAAGTTTGGATAAAGGCTTCTCTAGACATCTTGGAACTTCATGGAGATAGGTGTATGGTCATGTCGTACCAATCATATTAAATTTTGCTTTAAAATATTGAAGCCACTCCATAATGCCATCAAATATTAAAATCAAATATGAAGGTTCCACATCATAAATTATGTCAGCTAATTTTGGGTTGGAGAACACAGGTCTCTGGAGTTACAAAGGGTCCAGGGTGATGAACGCAGCTGTCACATTTCCGAAGGAGCTGTGGAATACAGTCCTTCTTGTGTCTAGGAGTCCTTATGGCCTTTTATTCCCTGGAGGACAGGAGCCACCTCCATTCTGTATAATTGGTGTGGTGCCCTAGATGATCTGTTAATAGCTTCTCTGCCATGCATCAGCTTAGGTGTCCGGTGGGTTGGACCAGAGTGTTAGAATCAAGGCCTTCGGCGACTCTATTACTGCCCTTCTACAGCAGGGCCTGTCCTGAGAACTGCTTCACGGAGCTATGCTTCCAATCATTTCTGAACCTTATTGCCTGAGAAGTAGCCTGGCCAACACAAGTACTGTGTTTCTACAAGGGAGTTCAGTAGCCGTCTCTCTCAGTGAGATGGCCATGCGATGGAGCAAGCCGGAGGATACAAGTATCTAGCAATGTGGATAAGTACCTAGCCTCCCATGGGATAGCCTGGTATCTGTATTTTCTGTGAACTCCACTGGGTAGGGCTTTTCCTTGGAGATGCATGCCTGTCTTGCACAGGCCTTTCTTTTATTTATGTAGCTCTTAAATTTTTATCTACAAAGGGAAAAACGAAAGTCAAAAATTGCCTCTTCATGGGACAAAATAACTATGACAGCATAGGAGCTCATGATGGTAAACTGAGGTAATAGGATGACTGGATTTTCATTGAGCCTCCTGAAGGCTCATGTGGAATGTTCTAGTGCTTGCCTTATTAGCCTGCTTCTTAACCACTAGTTATGTTTCTCAATGGAATAATGGACCTGATTTATGTCAAAACTCCAGTGTCTTAATCACGATAATAAAACAGAAAGTCATGGCAACTGCTGTCATCTTAAGACAATGCTTTGCTTCTCAAGGACATCCTGTCTTTAAAGAGAGGTCTTTGCATCAGATTAATAAAAATTAAATTGAATCAGCACCTTTTTAAAGAAAAGATGGATTAAAAAAAAAAAAACTCCATGGCTCACACAATTGATGCCAAATCCTGCTATGCTATGCTAGGCTTCTTCCCTATCAAATTCAAATCTGATAAACCCATCCTGGATCGCAGTATCCTCTCACGTACATAGTAAACACGGACAGTAAATTACTATCTGGAAAGGTATGCAGATGGCAAGATTTCCATTTTTTTTTCCTCTTGAGCTGTTTTGTGCACGTCTGTTAATCATGCTTGCAAAAAAAATTGCAAAGATAAATATGAACTTTGAAAAGTAACATTCAACAGGATGTGAGTGTAAGAAATAGCACGCCATGAATAGTAAAACCAGCATGTTCCGCCTCTGCGGAGTGCAATGAGTGCAATGATTACTGTCTGTTCAGCCTTTCCCGGCAGCTTCATAAGGCAGTATCCTTCTTATTTATGAACTACTCTTGGGGGGTGATCCAGCTATTATGATCTGAATGCTATTTTTTAATCAGGTCCTTAGCCCTGTAACCTTGATCAAGCCCTGATCAGGCTGTGAAAAAGTACCCCCCCCCCCAAAGTCATTTTCTAAGAGAAAACCTTCAAGCTACTGACCTCAACCCTGTGCTAGCCCTTACCTTGGTGCTCTGAAATGATCTCGTAGGTTCTTAGCCAAGGCAGGGCTTGCCCAAAGTTCCTTCCCACTCTTGCCAGTTTCACCTCGGGATGCTTCGGCAGAATTTCAGCACCCAAGCAGACAAGGTCAAATTAAACTGCTTCTCCTACTGCTTCTAGCTCATGAGTCCAACAGGGCAGCCCCAGCCCCAGGCCTGCACCAAGAGAGGGGAAGGGACCCGAGCCCTGATCTGCAGAGAGTAGAAGGCACCCATTTTTCTTCCTTATTTACTCCAGGGGTGCCTCTCCTCCCCCACTGGCATCCCTTTATCACTGGCTCCATCTCCTTGTGGCATATTTTCAGGGTAGTAGAATGTTGAGGTCACAGGGAGAGGCTCTTTTTCCTTTTTCAAGCAGCAGAGATGCCAGCCTGGAACCCTGAGCATGAACAAGCAAGATGCAGAGTCTTGTTCTTGACTTTGGACTCTAGTCTCTGCCCCTGCTTGGGGCTGGCCCCGATTCACTCCTCTTTCCTGCCCTCACTAGCTCCCTAGGATCTGCAGCATCGGTTGGTTTCCCACGCTTGTACAGGTCAGGCATGTGCACCCAGAAGCTCAGAGGGTGTAGACCCCAGCTCAAAGAAGGTGCCTATACCAGTAACCAACAGAAGAGACCAACATTTCACGTGGGCATTTTTGCCTTCTCTCTGTTCAGTCTTTGCTCAACGGCAGGCGGCAGGGCCCCTCTGCTCAGACTTATTCCCCCCATCTCCCTGAAGTTAATCAGCTGTACTGTACTTGGCAGTTCGCTTTAGTTTGGATAATACTTTCAAAACCTTGAACCTTTCAGGGAGATGGTCGTCCCTAGAGCCCCCCACCCCCTCCCGCCCAGTTCTGCCTGGCCAAGGATGTCCTGTGCTCACAAGGCTGTGGCGTTTGTCTAGAATAGACATCACATTCCCGCTCCTCCAAGACTGTAGCCAAAGTTGCCAGATGCCCCCGGGCGACTAGGTCCTGTCAGATGCAGTTGCGTAACCTCGCCCCCAACCCCCGCTGCTGCTGGCCACCGGGTCTACACTGGGCTACACCCGCCGTCCCGGACCCAGGCGAAGCCAGTTTAGAGGCTAGTGCGTGCGCAAGAGCCAGGGTCTGCGCCCATCTGTCAGCGGTCAAGTACAGAGGGCTCATGGTGCTGGAGGAGGGCATACTGGGCTCCGCTTACCTTTGGCTGCTTACTGATAAGTGGAGGTCGGTGCAGCGCCTGGCTCGGGCATGTCTTGCCGCGGACCCTGGCAAGCCTGGCACGGCGCGGAGCACTCGGGGCAGAGCATCCAAGGCAAGGATCGCTGGGCTCGCGCTGAAGGAGGCTCGGCTCAGGGGACTTGGCCAGCTGCGTGCCCGCCGCCCGCCCCCTCTACTGCCACGGGCCCGGCCCGCCCGGCCCGGCCGGCCCCCGCGCCGCAGCTCGAGTCCCTTCGGCTCCTGCTCAGCGACGCGCACGGGGAGGCAGTGGCTCGGCCGGCTCCGGGGACGCCCGCGCGCTCGCCCGATCGCGGCGCGGCGGAGCCAGCCACAGCCACCCGGCTCTGTGCTCCTCAGATGTCCTCATTTACTGCAATTGTCTTCGGCGAGATCCGGGAGCCGGGGCCGGGAGGAGGGGGCGGAGACGAGGAGGGAGCGGGAGGGGTGTCCTGGCCGAGGCTCCAGGTCCCGGCTACTCTATGAAGCCGAGCTGCCAGAGGACTGAAGAGAGGGCACCCGGAGCTGCGCGCCAGTCGCCTGTGCGCTCGCCTGCCACCGAGGCGGGCGGAGCCCCGGGGCCCGTGGGGCGGGGGTGGGGCGGGGGCGGGCCAGGCCGCGTGCGTGGGGCGGGGGCCGGGCGCGTGAAGGAGCCCCTCTAGCCAGAGCCGGATCGCGGGCAAGAGGAGGAGGAGAAGGAGGAGGTGCTGGAAGCAGCCGCTGGCTGCTGCCTGTGCGCGGAGCTCCTCAGCCACATCCTAGGGTTTCTGAGCTGCAGGCGGCGCTGCGAGGCCCCTGGAACTTGTTGAGTCTACCCAGGAGCCACCTCAGGCGGGCGCGGGGACCCTCTTGGTTTCTTCTTTGGGAGTGGGGCTGTCTATAGGGAACCCTGCTTGATGGCTTTTTGTGGTGTCAACCAACCTATTCCTGGTGGGTAGTTAATAACATAGATGGGAGCGGACTTCGGAGCAAGGTGCCCGCCCCCTCACCTGAAGATGTCTTTGGAGAGACTGGGTATGAGGGTTTCTCTTTTGCATTTTTGTGTATGTAATCAACTAGGAGTCTGTCGCTCAAATAAGGGCTGAAACGCAGACCTTGGGACTAGGGACAAAGTAGAGAATGCCTGCCTGCTTATCAGCTCCGTTGCATCTTGATAATTTGTGGACATGTCAGAGCAGGCATCTCCACTGTTCCTCATCTGGACCTCCTAGTCCTTCTGCCCCTCACCCCCCTAGAGAAGCAGTGGGAGATTGTGTTTGTTTTGATCAGAGTTAAGTACACTCGGGAAAGAGATTTCTTTAGCGTGAACAGAGGACAATTCCCAGCACATAACCCAGACTCCATCAGAGTGTTATGAGCTCTCTGCTGCAGGTTCAGGGTCTTGGGACTAAGTATCCCTGGATACAGGTCTCCCAGACCTACCTAGGACATACTGGAAAGTAGCCCTCACTGTTAGCATGGTGGTAAGCTTTGGCCAGAAAATTGGGAATTCAGATGGGAAAGGCTCTTAATCACCCACCCCTACAGGCACACCTTGCCAGACAGGAGAGAGGCTCTGGCTTGTTCCTATGTATCTTTTTATTCCTGTATCCCATCTTAGTATTCCAGGCCACTCCATTGCTCTATCCTCATACAGTGGACTGATAGAGCCCAGCTCTCTGTTTTATATACAGTTTCAGCTCTTTCAAAGGTCTTTCTGTAAGATACTGTATTGTCTATGTAAGGTGATGTGCCCACATGTTCCAGAAGGAGAACATTCTAAAATATCTTCCCTTTGCATGTTTCTCAGTAGCCCTTGGGATACACGCCCATGCACCTGGGTAAAATAAGATTTCTCTAGATGTACCACCAGGCCCAGCCATATATCAGGGAGGCCCCCGAGCTTGCAGATGGATGATTACCCCAGCTTCACTGGAGTATCTGATCTTGTGAGCACCCAACAGCAGGCTCAGGGCCCTCCCTAATGTCTAGCTTGGCCTGGTGGTTAGGGAAGGAATGCCAAGCTTGGGGACTCTAGACTCTGTCCCTCCCACTCTTTAAAATGCCCCTTAGGACCCAGATTCTCCCAATTCTGATTGACAGACCTTTTATGTCTTTAGCCCAGGAGGCTGTTGGGATCTGGCTGGGGAAAGGGCCTGTGTGCTAGCTGCTTTTATGTCAACTTGATACAAACTGGAGCTATCTGAAAGGAGGAACCTCAATTGAGAAAATGCCCCCATAAGATCCAACTGAAAGGCATTTTCTTAATTAGCAATTGATGGGGGAGGACCCAGCCCATCGTGGATGGTGCCATCCCTGGGCTGGTGATCCTGGGTTCTGTAAGAAAGTAAGTTGAGTAAGCCATGAGGAGCAAGCTAGTAAGGAGCACCCTCCATGGCCTCTGCATCAGCTCCTTCCTCCAGGCTCCGGTCCTGCTTCTGTTCCTGCCCTCACAGCTTTTGACGATGATTTGGAACTGTGAGTGAAATGGATCCTTTACTCTCCAAGTTGCCTTTGCTCATGGCGCTTCATCACAGTAATAGTAACTCTGACTAGGACAGTCTGCAAGTGTGAATAGACTCTGCTACCCAGATAGAAGCCAGAGGGGGTGCGTAGGATGGGACTATGTATCAGCAGATGACAAGGGGTCCTGCCTGATATGCTTCCCGCTGCCCCCTTTCTTAGAAGTGCTTTTACATCTTTGGGAATTCTGTCCAGAAAACTTTCTGTTCATCTTACCTTACTGTAAATCCATAAGATTAACTCCTCCCCCCCCTTTTCCTATTTCTTACGTGTGTCACTGCAGATCTGCCTAGCAATGTAAGAATGGTATCATCGAGAATGGAAAGTGTAGGTTTGGGGTCCATGGGCAAAATCAGATAGACAGAAAGGTGTGCAGAGGAGGTCTGAGCTCAGTCATGAGACACTGTGAGCTGGTTAGGTGTCTCTAGGGACAGTGTCAGTGAAGATCCCCACAGTGGCTACCTGGAGGAGGAAATGATGACATGCTATGGCCCGCAGGTTGGAAGATGTTCTTGCTGAGCCATGGTTGCTCTGAGTTCTTCAGCTTCCCAGTAACTTCAACTGCTGCTAGGTCTACTGTTACCCTGCTTTGGATATAAGATGCCTCTGCACAGGCTCACTTGGGCCCCAGCTGATGATGATGCTTGAAGAAATTGTGGTAGCTTTGGGAAGTGGAGCTTATCTGGAGGAAGTCGGTTGCTGGAGTTAGTCCTTGAGGTTTCTTGTTGGATACCACTTCCCATCCCATACCAGAGGTTGGAGAAGTTCCAGCTGAGTATATCTACTACCATGTGGCTTCTATAACCCAGGAGCAGCCTGCCACCCTACCTTCCCCAACATGTTGAACTAATACCTCTAGGCCACATCCAAACAGTCCTTCCTCTTCAAGTTGCTTTTCTCATGAATTCCGTCACAGTAATAAGCAAGCTGTTGATATATCTCCTGCAGTTATAAAATGTATGAATGCATTTACCTATTGCATCACTAAGTCTGCCATCACAAATTGAGATATTGATGAGAGTACATCTCACTTGACTAGGGATGACTATTCCATGAGCACCAGCGTGCTCAGAACCTGTGAGCACGCCTTGTGTTAGGGGCTGTGTGGGGGGAGGAGTTCTGGCCTTCTTGCTGCCTACAGATGCTCTTTGCATCATTGTTTCTGCGTGGACAGAACAGATGTATATATTAAGGGTTTATAATGAGTCCTTATGTTCAGCTTCCCCAGAAAAAAGAAAGTAGACTCATTTTAGGAATCAATTAGGTATAAATTGGTTTCTTAGATTTTGCTTCAGAATTTCACCACAAAAGGTAGTTTTGCAAAGGAGAAAATAGCCATTTTAAAAAGAGATTTCCCACAGGCAGAGGCAGCCAGAGAATAAAACTACACAGAAATTCATGCTGCCTAATCCACACCGAGTCTGCTCTTTGACTTCCTGGAAGTATGCATATCCTGAAATTCCAAACCAGTGAATTGATCAGAAGATGGAGCTGGGTTCTTAGGGTACTAGTTTAGCAATGCACAGCCCTGGGTTCCATCCTCAGCCTGCAGAAGGCAGACCTTGTGGCGTATGCATGCAAACCCAGCCCTTGAGAGGTGGACACAGAAGGATTACAAATTCAAGGTTATATAGCAAGTTGGAAGCAAGCCTGGACTACCAAAGATCCTGTCTAAAAAAAAACAAAACAAAACCAATAGTATAGTAAACTGCAGTGTGTGTGTGTGTGTGTGTGTGTGTTCCAGAGTGTTCTGAGAAGTTTTAATTCAAAACTGAAAGTGACCTACATATCTACTAAGAAGCAAATGGGTAAGAATTTCTTGGTCTTATCAAAGTGTGGAAGATTATCTAGAAACAACCACCACCAAATTATTACCTTCTGAGGCCAGAAGACTTTCGGGAGCATCATGCAGAACAAGAGTGTATATCATTAATTTGCTAGAGAGATGCTCACTGGTTAAGAGCATTGGCTGCTCTTAATAAAGGACCAGGCTTTGATTCCCAGCTCTCTCAAGTCTCACATTACCTTTAACTCCAGACTCAGAGACGTTGATGCCCTCTTCTGGCCTTTGACGGCACTGCTTGCATACAGTGCACAAGACATGCAGGCATACTGCCCATATCCTTCTTTAAATACGTATGTACATACATACATACATACATACATACATACATACATACATAAAAAGAGAGTATGTATCACAGGATTCATTCACAGGGAATCCAAGGAAGATGTTTGTGGTGTTTGGTATGAAGCTGGTGGCTATTGTTGGAGGTTAATTACATCCATTGGAACCAGGTGTCCTGTCATCTCCTTGCATTTTGTCTGTCTGTGTTGTCACTGCATCCTCACCATGCCTCATAATACCTCTCTCTAAATGAAGGGGCTTATTGTCAGTGAGATGAGCTTTCATCGCTGAAGCCCAAGCCCAAGGGAAGGTCAGTGAAGGGCTCTGCAGACTCCCTGCACACTTAGCCGCAGGTGAGAACGTTCTGAGAGAAGCAGCCGCAGAACCCTGGCCCTCCTGACTCTCAGATGCCCCCGTGACACAGCACACTTGGGAATGATTTTCCCACCTCCTACTTTAATGCTCTCAAGTGACTCAAGGTGGGACTGTCTATGGCGAGCGGTTTCCCTCCTCCAGCTCAGGCAGCAGCTACAGACATGACCGACCCACAGTGCAGGAGAGGGAGCTTGTATTGATGAGCCCCTGTTGGGTAGGAGCAGTAGCAAATGCAAGCTCTGCTTTTGCTTCAAGAACAAGACCAATACATTGCTCAAAATCCACCACAACCAGGCCTCCCCTTAACCCAGGAGACCAGTGAGACATCCTCTTCAGACATTCCATTTGTCATCGACCTTCTGCCTCCTAGACTTGTATCTTGCTTGTGTCTCCATCTTTCTCAAGCTCCTTACCCATAATTACCTACTTTGCTGGTCACTGGATCTTACCCTCTTGGAGGAGAGCTGCTTGTCCACACTCCGATGCCCCTCTCCCTAGTTTTTTCCCCTTCCAATATGAGAGACTGGAGATGGTTTATTGGCCGCTAATCTAATTAGTTTGGGAGAAGCTGAACATCTAGAAGACCGGTGAAAATCCCAGGTTTTGTAAACCAATCACTGCAAATAGAACTTAAGGAAATGAGATGTTTTCCCTTTTAAAGAGGATGCTGGTGGTTCTAGTCTTCCTTTAACAACTGCAGCAGCTGTGCTCAGCGAGGAAGGATGGAGTTGGCATGTCCTCCCGGCACTCTCCCAGACATACACGTGCTGGGCTCTCATCAAACCCACAGGCAGCTGGGCACAGTGGTTCATGACTGTAATCCTGGCTATCTGGAGGCTGAGGCAGGCGTTCAAGGCATGCAGGGGTACACAGCGAAACAATCCCAGTCTTCCTTTTCTAGCTTGGCCACCCTTCCCCTTCCACCCCAGGACTCACCAAAGTAGCAAGCCTGCAGTAGCCATTTGGCTCCACTCTGTTCAGCCTGGGCTATGGTAGCAACCCGGTTTCTCACCATCCATGTCTAATCCAAGGAGTAAGCCTTTTGCTACAGAGGTAGCTGGCTCCAGAGCCATTCTCAGTGTTTGCTGCCATCTCGCTGAGCCTGCTGCAGCTCAGCTTCTATAAAGCAGCTCATCTGCCCAGGCCAAAGATGACACCTTTTACCAGAACTGGGTCAAAAAGGGATAAAAATTGCTCTCAAATCTCAGGGCATGTCTTCCATTCCGCTCTGTGTAACACTGTCCTCTGCTCCTCTGTCTGAAGTCTGTCCTTGGACAGAGGCTGGGTGGCAGCTTGGGACATTGCACGGAGGCCTGAAGTCAGAATAAGGCAGAATGGCACTTGTCTTGCAACATCCAGCATAGGAGTTTCCCAGCGTGTCCTTGTTTGTCCCTAGCCTTCCTAAGCATGTAGGAGGGAGTAGGAGAATGGGAAGATGACAATCAAAGTCTCCTGGACCCTAGACTCTTCACACAAGATGCATATGGTGCTCCACTCTTGTGATGAGCCTGCAGCATGTTGTGCCCCAGCACTTTGTGTATTGTCTGCTTTTGTCCTCATGGGAAGGCTGTGAAATATATCGGGACAAACCTTCTACAGATGTTAATCAGAAAAAAATAAGCAGTTTCTCCAAGGTCATACAGCTAGGAAGTGCTGGAGCCTAGACAGGTCCTGCATGTTGCCAGACTTTTTACTGCTTTGCTCAGTTCCTTATTTTTATCTGCCTTTGACATTGCTGTAGAATATATATATATATATATATATATATATATATATATATATCATCGTTATATTATGATAATATATAATATATTATATAATATAGTTTATATTGATAGTATATTAAGTATTATTTATATATGGTAAGTTAGTGTGGCTTGACTTGGGCTGAGCAATCTTGCAGGAGTAAGGAATGTCTCTGTTCACTGTAATCCCCTTCATGGTTCTTATGTGTCCTAAGTAATATCCAGAGAACTTTGTCTTGAGCTAGCTATAATGCTCCAGACCATCATGGGAGCGGACTGAAGGGACACACTCTGACCCCAGTCAAGTCCTTTGCCTCTGCTGAGCTCCCTGATGCAAGCTGGTAAACCTCTGGCCAAGTTTTCTTTCTCTTCCTTAGCTAGACACCCTCCTCTCAGTGTACCTGTCATTCGAACTTCCAAGAGAGACCAGGCATGGAAACCGCAACAGAGCAGGATGCCTTTGTATTGGTTAGCGTTCTGCTTTACCCCTGTGATTTCAGTGACATTATCACACATTGTCTTCATCAAACGACAGTTATTAAAATGATCCATCACAACATGCGTTTTCTATATACACCGCAGAGCTCTTCTTCAAGAATTTTTATGCCATGAGTAATAAAGTTATATTACTATGGCCTTTACTGATGATGCAAAACCCCTGCCTGCTTTCATTCCTGAGCCCCAGCTAATTTGGACGGCACTTACTCCTCCTCCTCCTCCCCCTCTTCCTGCTTCTCCTCCTATTCCTCCTGCTCCTCCTCCTGCTGCTCCTCCTGCTCTTCTTCCTCCAATAGCTTGCTGTGCATATAATTCTAATTACCCACCCTTGACATTTTTATACTCAGTGTAATAAATTATATTGCTAATTTGGGTCTAGGAATTGATTACCTACCTGACTTTGAATGTTATGTTTACTGGGGAGTATGTATCCTGCGAGTGGGAAGACATGGTTTTGGTTTTTAAGTGCCCAAGTCCACACTGGAACAGTATGCATGTCTTTGTAAATATCTGTTTATATTTGGTGAGCTCTAAGTCCACACACAGATTTTCAGTTGCATTTTTACTACTAATATGTTTTTCTTTCATACTGGAAATTCTTGGGGATTAGATGAGCAGCTTGTTCACCTAACGCACTGTACTGCAAGCCAAGGATCTCTTCATTCAGCAGAAACCAGGTCATGTTACCTTGTAGGCCTGTTACACTCTAAGGAGCATGTGTCTTTAGGCCTTACTTCTTGGTGCCCTTCTGCTAGTTCCACTGTGCCTTTAAGCTAAAGTAACACTCAAGCATTTTTATGAACATATTTTATGTGCAATTCTACTCCCAGGATTTTTAAAGAATAGCATGGGAATGTGTGAATGCTGCCTACAATTCTTCATTTGTAAATAGCTTGTGTCGGTAATTTCAAGTGCAGTGCATAGAGTTGCAACATGATTCTGATCCCCTTGGTTGCAGCTGTCACTGCCCCTTGCTGCAAGGAAACTTCAATGGGGTCTTCCAAGCTTCCATAGATCTTGAAGTAAAAAAGAGCCATGAGGTCTTGGCATCTCCTCCTTGGTGATGGAGGCCTTTGCTTTTTGGCATACATTGGCTAAGTATTTCAGTCGATTAAGCAAAGAAAGTCTCCGTGCTTTATAGGGTATGATAGATACATGTCTATAGGAGTGTGTGTGTGTGTGTGTGTGTGTGTGTGTGTGTGTGTGTGTGTGTACGTACATGTGCGTGCAGCTCTTGCTCAGTGTAAAGATAGCAGGAAATCTAAATTCATTCTGAGTGTGTTTTCAGTGTGAATCCAAAGCTTTTGTTTTAGAATGTATTGACTACCTGAAAATGATTCCATAAAGTTAAGCAGTTTATAAATAAAAGGCAGGAGGCTAGTCAGGAGACTGAAATGGATGTTATCCTCAGTGGCCACTGGGGGCTCCCTTCCTTCATCTCTTCTTGTTTGTCAAAACAGAAATCTGGGCAGTACTGAGCTCAGGCCTCTCCACGCACTTGTATACAGATTATCTGTTTACATGATAAGACAAAAATGATGAGCAGGAGAAGAGGAGAAGACTGAAAAAAAAAACCCACCTCTCTATTAGATATCTTGGGCTATGGTGTTAGGCTCTGAAGTTCTAGTAAAAGATCAAATTTATTGAGATTTATTTTGTTCCCTGCACTCAAGTATGAAAACAAAGTAATTAATTGCAATAACACCTTTTCTTCTCCTCAGTGGAGTAAATATTATCACATGAAGTTGTTGGTGACGCTTCCAAACCCCTTAAAATTAGACTTCTGACTCATTCACACTGTGAAAATGGTGAAGAAGCAACCTCCTCACTTGCAGGTTCATGATACCGCCTCTTTCTTTTTTGGTCTCTGGGTGTCAATGGAGAGTTTTTGGTTCTGGAGCTTTCTCTTCTGCCAACTCCAACATGGACAAGAATGAGGCTCCACTTGCCTAGTTAAGCTCCAGGGTTCAAGCCTGTGGCTTCCATGCTCCTCTGCCTTTGCTGTAGGCAAATGACTTAAATTCAGTTTGTTATTGTAAAGTACAGCTAATAAGAACAGCGGGCGAGCAGATTAGGACTGAACTTTGCTGTGCCGTGTTGACTCGGTGCTTCATCTGATGGAGAAAGTGTCAGAGGTTGACTGGAGGTGACCGGCTTGAGTGCTGGGTATCAGCCTTTAGCCGATGATAGCCACAGATGCTACTCCACGCAGAATTGAAAACGTGCTTTAAATGTTGTGAGATTTATAAAAATAATGATGGGGATCGGGATGTGAATGGGGTTGGTAATGGTGATGATGGGGATGGTGGGGACGGCGATGGGGATGGTGATAATGAGATGATGTATAGTTTGTATGAACTTCGTAATGGCAACATGGTTTTCCAGTGTGAAATGCTAGGCATACCTGATAAAACACGTGACACCTAGAGGAAGTGCTCTTCCTCCTCCAGACATTTGGCGAGAGCCTTGTCTCCAGTGGTATCCTGAGCCAGGAACTGTTAATAGGGCCTGAAGACTCAAGAACAGGTTGCTTAACACGAGGAAGGTTCCTTGTCTGTGCTGCTTTTCAATGTTTTGTGAAGCTGAAGCTTGTTAATGCATGGAACTTAAAGGACATGGTGCTGCCTCTTGGATAAATGACAAGTTGGGAATCTCAGGTGCTAGTCTCAGAGGAGTTTAGTGGAGGCATCACTCCTCCACTCCTTCATGGTATGCGAAGTCTGGCCCTTACCTCCCAGTCTTCCTTATGCTGTTCCTACAGATGTCACTGTGTCTTTGCACACCTCACTTCTGGGAATGGATGACATCAGCACTTTCATTCTCCTTAGATGCGAAACTAGGTTAAGAGTTACCAGCACCAAATGCCAGTTGGAGAAGCCAGCTCAGGTGGGTCAATGCACAAGATGAAGTGGAAATGCTACATAAACACTCCTTCTGAGAACAGGAAGGATTCAGAACTGCCTACAGCAATATCAGATAAAGCAATGTGCCCCTGTAGAGTAGCAAATCATGGCTGGAGCTGGCCATGTTTAGTGTCCAGATCTACCAGATGAACATGCATGGGCCCTAATAAACCAATGGCCCTTTGGAAAGACTTGAAAATACTGTGCCCTCCCCTGCCCCCTGAAACAGGGCATCTTGCATTCTTGAACATACCAAATACTTGGATGTTTCTCATATATTTTGAGGTGAATGTGAACATTACCAAAGCATTGCTCAAAGGAATCCTTTGGGAAAAAAAAAAAAGGTGTTGTAAACTTTCCTTTAAAAAGTTAATTAAAATATCTTAAGACTTTATGGGCCATAACATCTTGTTATGAAAACCAGTCCCTGAGCAGAACAGCTATAGAAAACATCTTTTAAAAACAAAATAGAAAAATGAGGGGGGGGGGCTTTAATCACAGAACTCAGGAGACAGGTAGACAGTCTCTGTGAGTTCCAAGCCACCTTGGTTTTCATAGTGAGTTCTAGGATAGCCAGGGCTACATTGAAAGATTCTGTCTCAAAAGAATAGTATGCTAAAGAGTGAGTTGTGTCTGAATTCCAGTGAAAGGTTATTTGTGGGACTGGCACTATGGCTCATGGTTAAGAGGGCTCGCCACTCTTGCAGAGAGAGGTTTGGTTCCCAGTACTTACTGTAGGCAGTTCACAGCC
Source organism: Hylomyscus alleni (assembly GCA_019843855.1). Classification (NCBI taxonomy): domain Eukaryota; kingdom Metazoa; phylum Chordata; class Mammalia; order Rodentia; family Muridae; genus Hylomyscus; species Hylomyscus alleni. The sequence continues at coordinate 628 of JADRCC010572869.1, read as the reverse complement.
ACCTGTGACTCCAGCTGCAAGGGATGTAGCACCTGCTTCAGGCCTTCATGGGAAGTAAGATCTCTCACCTACTGAGCCATCTCTCAAGTCTCTGAAGTCTTTTTTTCAGTGAGAACCAGAGCTTTGTGCGGAGTGCCTCTCTGAGACAAACGGCAGCCATCTCTGTTAAGGAGATCAGTGTGGGCTGAGACTGTTTGCTCCTCCAGAACCATAGACAAAGCTGTTAACATTGGCTTTTCATCTCCAGCTGATTTATTTAAATGTTTCACGCAGCCCAATGTATTGTCTTTGCTGTAGGCTTTTTAATATGGGAGCTCTTAGGATGACGGATATGATAGATGGATTTTTTGTTTTGTTTTGATAGCTTCCAAACAGTTTAGATAAATAGTTAAGTTTACATAATTGTTTCTTGTAACCATATGAAAAATTATTAAATATAAGCTTCCTATTTTTTTCACTAGAGTAAGAATCAATAATCAAATGTATGTTTTAAGGTTATGTTTAGTACTATAGATTTTTATTCCAGGAATCTGAGATACCCTACCCCTGCATTATTTTGTGGGTGTGCGCACGCACGCGCACGCGTGTGTGTGTGTGTGTGTGTGTGTGTGTGTGTGTGTGTGTGTGT
>JADRCC010572868.1:302-13532 GCA_019843855.1 Hylomyscus alleni | reverse complement strand
CCTCCTGCCCCCCTTCCACACATGTGAAGTGCAAACCTCCTCTTTGAAAAGGTCACAACACTCCCAGCTGTGGCAAGGAAGATGTACGGAACACATTTGCATCTTTTCTCGGTTGTTGCCCTAATTACACATAATAAAGGTATTTAGTTCTAGAAGAATAGCTGGTGAGCCTGAACTATCATAAAAAGGCCCTGCCAAGAGCCGTTTCCTTTGTCAAGAGACAACTTGCTTACAGACAGTGGGAAGCTGTGATTCATCCTCAAACCACAAGTGTTGGTACAAGAAAGTCGATTCGTGGGAAGTGGCTATTGCATAAACTTCTAAGAAATGACAGTGTCCCAAGTTCTTGACTGTTTTCTGTGACTGCCACCAATGCCTTAACTAAATATATGATGACAGAAAACCACACAGCACACACCAGGACTCATTTATCAAGGATCAGCAACCTTTGATTGCGGCAGGCTGCCTGTTTTTCTAAATAAAGTTTTATCAGAACACAGCCATGCTTAGTCACTGACATAGCAATTGTGGCTGTCTTTGCACTCCAGCGATAGAGCTGGGTGGTTGCAACAGATACCTTATAGCCTGCAAATTCTATAAGACTAACAAGATGACCATTGGTAGATAGTATGTTGGCCCCTGACTTGGCAGGAGACAGGTAGGCAGCATATGTTCTTCTGTGGGAAGGTACATTAGTCGGGGTTCTCTAAAAAGGAACAAAATTGGTGGAATGAATACATTTATATTAAATAGGAATTTATTACAGTGGCTTACAGGCTGTTGCCGGCTGATCCAACAACGGTTGTCTACTGGCAGAAAGGCCAAGAATCCAGTAATTGTTCAGTCCACGAGACTGGAATGTCTCAGCAGTCTTGGTCTGGTACTGAAGTCCAGTGAATCCTAGAGAGCTACTGGTCTTCATTCTACACTGGATCCTAAGAAAGTGAGTTCTACCTGCTAAGGAGAGTGAGGGCAAGCTGAAGTGGAAATTTCTGGTTTCTTTGGAGACTCAGTTGTGTCATTTGATATCTCTCTGGAAGTTGTCTTGTGAAAGGGCATGTGATGTTTTACTGCAGTGGATGTTTGGAGAGAGGGCATGTGATATTTGGAAAGACTATAAATATAAACGCACAGAGAGTATGAGGATGCTCTTGCATTGGTTCACCTTGCAACACTTTGCCGGTCTTCTGTGGCCTTCAATTGTCATGACTTTGTGTAGAGAAACAAGCCAGAGAACTTCTTGTGGTACTCCAGCTGCTTCTCGCCCCTTCCACAGATTCATGGTGATTCAGCAGAGCCTCAAGGCTTCTTCTGGATGGAGCTGCTGCTACTGAGTCATATTTTGTGTTTTGGACTAGCCTGCTGATATCCTGACAACAAAGCTTAGAATGGCCCCAAAGAACTACTTCTAAACAACTTCACATCCCCTGTTTCTTATTAACCTTTCTTTTCCCCTTCTTCTGGTAGGTGGCTAGAAGGGAGGTTGAAGCATTTAAGAACTCTTATTAAAGTAGGCTTTGAAAAACCTAAGCCTACTATAAGCAGGCAAAAAGGCAGAAGCTTCCTTTAATGGAGGCTTCTCATGTGGACTGCCACCAATAAATGTGGTCCATCTTTATGGTGGGCCTTCCCACCTCGAAATGATCCAATTAAGAAAAATATCCCACGCCCAGCCGCTTGAGTTTCAGCTGATTCCAGATGCAGTCAAGTTGATTACCAGGATTAGCTATCGCAGAGGGTAGGCACCACACTTTTCTCCCACACATCGATCTCCTGTAGCAGCTCCACACTTGGGTCTTCTCGTGACCTCTTCTTCCCACTATCAATGCTCAAAGCCCACAAAAGGCGTCTTGGTTCATAGAAATACCCCAAATCCTTCAAATTACCGGCAGAGGCCTCCATCAGCTGCCCACCAACCACCACGCTACACTATAGTCTGCGGGATCCTCATGGTTCCCTCTCCCCGAGACACCCCTGCCTTCTCATGAGCTCCCACACTGCCACACACCTGCCCACCAAGAGGCAGAGGTGGCTCTCGGGCCACTAAACATGCCTATCACCGATTGGCCTTCCTGCTGGAGGCAGCCACTCAGCCAGGTTCCCTGACATTCAGAGTCGACTGCTTTTCCCCACTCGGCCATGACAAAAAGTGATGCTTTGGGGAGAAGAGGACAAACAAAACAAAACAAAACAAAAACCTAACAAACCCTCCTGTGCTTTCTCTTACTTTATATCTGCTTGCTTGGTAGGAAGGATTTGGAGTTCCTTGTAAATAGGTGTCTTAGTCAGGGTTTCTATTCCTGCACAAACATGATGACCAAGAAGCAAGTTGGGGAGGAAAGGGTTTATTCAGCTTACATTTCCACATGGCTGTTCATCACTAAAGGAAGTCAGGACAGGAACTCAAGCAGGTCCAGAAGCAGGAGCTGACACATAGGCCATGGAGGGTTGTTTCTTATTGGCCTGCTTCCCCTGGCTTGCTCATCTTGCTCTCTTATAGAACCCAAGACAACCAGCCCAGGGATGGCACTACCCACAATGGATCCTCCCCGCTTGATCACCAAGTGAGAAAATGCCCCACAGCTTGATCTCATGGAGGCATTTCCCCAACTGAAGCTCCTTTCTCTGTGATAATTCCAGCCTGTGTCAAGTTGACACACAAAACCAGCCAGTACAATAGGAAAACCACAAAACTGGGGGTTTGGTGCCTGGACAACATAGCACCAAGCTGGTGGATAAACAAGAAGCCAGCTCTAGAGGCTGGAAAGATGGCTCAGCAGCTAAGAGCACTCCCTCTCTCCCAGAGGACCCAAGTTCGGTTCTCAGTAGCTATGTGAGGTGGCAGAATTCTGCTTTTCTTCATAGCACACATCGTCTGACACAAACAGTCTTTATTACAAATTTAATTGGATTGAGAGACACAGGTTAGGATGGCACCCCTGAGTATGTCTGTGGGCTGCCTCCAGAGACGAGGAGGTGAGTAGGGCTCTGACAAACAGGGGACATGATCATTGATGGGTTCAGAAGGTGAGTGGAGTAATGGGGGGCAGTGGAGACCTGGTGGGCCTCACTGGGAGAAGTGTACATGGAGGTATGCTGGGAAGGGTTTATCTGAGTCCTGCCTCTTCCTGTGAATGAGCCAGCCAGCCAGCCACCCCATGGGCCGTCTTTCTGAGTCTGTACATGAGAATTAGTGGGGAAATCAGCTTGGGATAAGCAAGAAAACAGGGGACACAAATAAGGTGTTTACTTCTGAAACTTTTAATGTTAATCATTTAAAAGTTATTTATGGGCTGGCAAGATGGCTCGGTGGGTGAGAGCACTGACTGCTCTTCTGAAGGTCCTGAGTTCAAACCCCAGCAACCACATGGTGGCTCACAACCACCCGTAATGAGATCTGACGCCCTCTTCTGGTGCGTCTGAAGACGTAAAATAAATAAATAAATCTTTTAAAAATTATTTATTTAAAAAATTATTTATTTTAGTTAATAATTAAAAATAATAAAAAATTAATTACTTTATGTTTATGGGTGCTTTGCCCGCATCTGTTATATATGGGGAATGGGTGAAGTCCTGAGAGACTGAAGTTCTGAGGGAGTGGATACTGTGTGACCTGATTTGACCCTGTCGAGGACCGAGGAATCAGACCTATGGGAAACTGAGAATGTCTTTCCTCCAGGGCAGGCTTGGAAAGGCAGAGCTTTCCCCTACTCAAATATGTGACCTGTGTATAAAAAAACCTGGCAACTTCACCTTCCTCCTCCTCCATGTTTGCAGCCTTGAGACTGTTCGCCTCTAGACACCCCTCCCAACCCTAGCCCACCCCTCCCTAATGCTGCATACAACAAACGTAGTGAGGTTCTGAGTTGTTGTAGCTCGTAGACTCTACCAGTGCGTGCACAGCCTACCTGACCTCAACTTTTCTGTGTGCATGTCTGCCATTTCTTTAGAGTTTGTCTTTTATCATTCCTCCTCTACTAGGCAGGGTTCCAGGACCAAGCTGTGCAGGATTTGGTCATGTGTGTGTCTGGTGTCCTCAGAGGCCAGAAGAGAGTGTCAGATCCCCTGCAACTGCACTTACGGACAGTTGTGAGTACCCTTGTGGGAGCTGAGCGGGAGACGCAGATCCTCTCCCAACGCTCAGTGGGTGAGGGCCCTGACTAGACCACCCAGCCATCTCTCCAGCTCCTAACCGTTATTGACTTGGGAGATGTTATTTTGAGGGACAGAGAGCTGTCTCAGTGGCTAAGAGCAGCTGGTGCTCTGGCAGAGGACTCAGGTTTGGTCCCCAGTTCCCTCCTGGTGGCAGCCATCTAGAACTCCTGTTCTTAGGAATTTAACACCCTCTTCTGGTATCCCCCAGCACCAGGCGCCTATGTGATGTACATACATACATACTTACTTACATACATTCATACATATGGCAAAACAATCAGGCACATAGAACAGAATAACACACATCTTTTTTAAAAAAGGATTTCGTGTTCTAATTATGTATATATGCGGATGTCTGTGTGTGTGCTTGCACCTGGGTGTAGTACTGACAGAAGCCAGAAGAGGGTGCCAGGTCCCCTGGAGCAGGAGTTATGGGCAGCTGTAAGCTGTCCAATGTAGGTTCTGGGAAAAGATTTTGCATCTCCAAACGACTAAGTTCTCTTAATCACTGAACTGTCTCTCTAGCCCTGGAACTGACTGCTATTTGATAACAATACGAACTGAGGCAGGAGCTGCCCTGGCCCTCTAGGCCCTGGGCAGGTGAGATTAAGGACAGTAACAGTGTATTATTAGAACTTATGTGTAACCCAGAGAACCCAGATCCTCTGAAGTGCAAGGGCTAGGCATAAAAATTCACCTAAGGAGCCAGTGGAAGCTAGCCAAAAGAGACAACACTTGGCAGAAGAACCCAGAAGAGGTAGGTCTTCCTGGCATAAGGAAGGGCAAGTGACATGCTGCAGCCTGGTGGGTGGGAGGAACCCAGGCAGTCATCCACAGTGTGAACTCAGGGCAGGAGGGAGTGGCAGAGAGGGCAGAAAGACCTGTGGGGCCCGAGTCGTGAACAGACTTGCTTGTTGCCTGAACGCTATCCCGAAAGCAGTGGGAACTGAGCAAGAGTGGGCCAAGCCAGCCAACTCAGAACACGTGTGCACTTTATGGGGCTCCTTCTGACAGCAGCTTGTAAACTGACCTGGCTTGGAGGTGAGATTAGAGGCCAGGAGAGGCAAGTACATCAGCATGCCTGGGGGTAGTTCTGATCCTAAGCCAAACTGCTGCAAGATAGCTCATGTCTCATGTCACATGGGCTAATGCTGGCCAAGCAGAGCCTGTGCCTTTTGCCGCTTTCTTCCTTTCCGCATCAGGTAAAGGCATGGGTGTTGTCTGAGTCTGGTCTTCTGCACAGTGAGCCCCAGAAGACAGGGACCTCAAGCATCAAGTCTTTAGACTCTGATGGAGCCCTGTGTTCTACTTTCTCTCACCACAGAGAATGGGTCCTGAGGGATGTCGCAGTTCGGATGAGCTGTGGCAATATACTGGTCCTTGAGTATGCCTGAGACCGAAGGGTCCAACTGAAACCAATGCAGTTTGCTTCTCCAAACCCCAGGCCTATCACACTGTAACTTAAGCCCTGAAGGTCTTTGCATTGAGGGGTGACAGGAAGGACATTTGGGGTATGTAGACTGTTGGACTGGTTTCGGATGATTGGGGCTGACATTCCCCAGTTGGAAGGAGCAATGACGATGGCTGAGATGCCAGCAACGGGGTCATACCTACCTGTCTGGAGGTCATCAGTAGATTTCCAAGACTCTTGTTTTGTTGAGCACACTTAGAAGCCCCGGCGTGTCAGTGTCTATACTCTGAACCATATGCTGCTAGCTATGGATCTCAAAAGGCTCATTTCTATCCGATCCCTACCTGTGGAACAGTAGCTGAGGGTGAAAAGGATGGGCAAAAATCGTGAGCTGAGCCAGGAGTGAACCTAGTCTCCGGCTTCCAGTGCTGAGTCATGAAAGCTGGGAAAGAATTGAGGTAGCCCTTCTTCCCAAGCCATGTATGCTGTGAGAGACAATTCACATCCCAGGTGAGTAGAGAAGGCCACAGGGACATCTGTAGTGAGTGAGACTGGAAGCCAGGACCATTGTCATTAGACAGAAATTTCTCAGGGATGTGCAAAAGCTGGACTCCCTATCGGTGGCAGCAGAGTCCCCAAATACCCCAGTCACTCATCATGAAACCAGATTGTTTCTGCCCTTAATATATACTGACATCAATGACTCTGTCCCACATATTTTCTCACCCCAGGATCCAGGTTGAAGAGGAGACCCCATCCAGGACTTGGCCTCTCGTGGTACCACTTAAAGCCACTGGCTACTAGGTAAAACAGGCAACCTCCACTCAAGGCAATTCCTTGGCTAAGCCTGGGTGCCGTGAATGGAACAACCCTGACTTCCACATAGAAGCATGTCAATCACATGGCCACTAAACAGTCAGAGACGGGGAGAGCGGTCCTGTGCCTTTCTTTGAAGCAAGCACACTGTCGGAATCCCTTGAGTATGCCTATCTTCTCAAAATAAAAAAAAAAAAAGTTAATTTACTCTAAAATTATGAATCCTCACTGGCTCCTACTGATCACAGCTTCCTTTTGTAGGTAGCTACAAAGGCCCCTTTAAGCAACTCATCTATACATATGCCCTAGGATTTATAAAGCGGCTGCTCTGAATTTTTGAGAACCCACGTCCATCTGTCCTTTGCACTCAGAATATTTTCTTGGGTCTGGCCTGGGTCAGCTCGGTTTGCCACACTCCCTCCGAGGTGACTGACACAACTCAGTACTCACTCAGTCAAAATCTCTCAACACTCAACAAACATGACACCCTCTCTGACAAAACTCTTTCAAAACTCTTAGCTGTTTCTTCATAGAAGGTGCTAGGACCTACTGTTTTCTTTGGGAACCACTCAGGTAGAGAACTGAAGAAACTGCCATTTGTACCTGCATCAGGCTTAGCCTAGTACTGCCCATCTGTAACTCTAGCATTCCAGAAGCTGGGGCTGAAGGACCATGGACTCCAGGCCAGCCTGGTCTACATAGGAAGACCCTGTGTCAAAGAAAAGCAGGCAAGGGAGGATGAGGAAGAGGAGGAGGGCAAGAGGAGAAGCCGCCTCAGCTGCATCTATTTTTTGCTCACAAAGAAGGCAGTGACAGGAATTCAATCTGAGCGGTACCCTGGAGTCCTGCATCATGGATCTTGCTGTTATAAACAAAAATACACACTAAGCATGCTGTTCAGAACACAGGAAGTTATCTTTAGTCTGGATGGTGATTTTAGGTTTGGATGATGAGTGTTCTGTTTCAGCAGTGTATATTTTTATAAATGGTCAAACGAGCTGTGGTCTCTGAGTCTCTTGCATTCCAAGAACACGGCCTATGTTTCTTAACTCCGTAGGAATGTGGTGAATTACAGTATTTGCTTATTCTTGCAGAGTTGAGTGTTTTCACCAGAGCAATTATTTGTGAATGCTGGGCCCAGAGGACTACGGAAGGGCATGCAAGCTGAATATTCTCTTCTCCCCGGAAGAGACGGGGAAAATGAACCGAGGGGTATCGGGAGCAGCCTAGACGGGAGGTTTCTTTCTTTTGCATGGCATTCGTGAAGAGAGATGACTCTGAAGTTCTGGAGAGTGTTGTGCTCTGGTAGAACCACTATGCCGGGTGTCCCAGGACGAGATGGCAGGTTGTGCTGAGGGCTTCTTGGGTTTGGGGGAGAATGGTAACATTGGCAATCACCACAGAGGCGAGCAGAACAGGAAGCTTGCGCAGGAGGGGGAGCCTCAAATCTCCTTGCTCCTTCTGGGTCTTACAGTGGTAAGGCTGGGATTCCAGACAGTATGGCCCTGACTCTGAGGGCACTGGCAGTAGGGGCAGTTGGGCTCAGGTCGGCTGGTGGCTGGGTGGGAGCCCAGGAGGGAGACAACATGGCTTGAGTATGGAACAAAAGCACCTAGCCAGTAGGACAACATAAAGCCCAGTGTCCAAGGACAGGGTCCCACCCAGCCGAGTAGGAATCGCCCCTGCTGGAAGACTGGCATGATTTTTCTTTGCACAAAGATACCCCCAACTAACCAACCCCTCTGCCCATGGGGCCTGGCCACCAAGTAGGATGCCCTAATGCACGTCGTGTCTGTCAGGGACAATGAAAGGCCATGTTCTGTGCTCACAGACCAAGAAAGCCGCCACAGACCATGACGGCAACTTCTACCTGGAGAGTCACAGACCTGCCCTAGGGGACAGAGAGCATTTTGCAATAGGTCCAGAGGCCCCCAAATCTGAGACTAGGGATCCTGAAAGTTCTTCTGTTTTTCTTGGTTGACATTAGTTTTTCTTAGTTATTCTACCTTCTTCTCTACCGGCCCTCTCCTTCTGGCTTGTTAGATGGTTAAGTTGCTAATGTAGCCCAACCTGGCCTCAGACTCACAATTTTCTACCTCAGGTTCTCAGGTTCAAATTTACTATCCTCCTGCCTCAGGCTCCAAGGGGCTGGAATTTCACAAATGCACGTACATCCGGCGGACTGTTCTACTTTGAATGTTAAATAAAGACTTGTTAAAGAGTCAGAGGTTTGTGCTCTCCCTGGAGAAGTCCGTGCCGGTTCTTAATGCTCATACTTAAATCTACATTAAAACCTTTTCTTAATAAACTCCAATTAGCTTCAGAAAACAAAGGCATCTGAAGACAGGCTCTAGGCTGTGGAAATAGAAGTAGGGGAGGCAGATGGAAGGCTCTGTGCGCGTGCACCTAAGAAGAGGGATTGAAGAGGGATGACTGACTAGCCCCAGCTATCTCAAAGGCCAGGACAGATGGCAGTGAGGTGGACATTGTCCTGGGGTTTGCAGGACAATGGCAGTCGAAGTGGCAGCAGTACACAGGCTGACAGTGGCCTGAAGGAAGTGAGTCACTCAGCAAAACTCATTAGTGGCAGGGAAAGACTGTGGAAGGCAGTCAACGCTCAGCCTGGGGTAGCCCGAGGAGCCGCAAAGGTTGCTCTGACAGACTAGATCCTGCTGGGGCAGGAAGGCGTTCCATCAGTGTGCCAGCTCTACTCCTGCCCATGGCTTGTTCAAAGCGGCGTTCCGTACCCGCACCATCTGCCTTTCTCAGTCTGGGGAGTCATCTTCTGGGCAGGGAGTCGGGAAGTACAGCTCAGTGGATGGCGTACTTTTTTCCTGGTGCCATCTACTAATGAATTGTAACGAAGTCAGCCCTTGACCCTTTCCTCATAGTCTTCTCATGGAGAGACCTTCCTCACAGAATCTGCCTAATTAGTGTTTCCAGAAAGTTTCTCAAAGCTGGTTTTTCAAACGGTGCCGGCCTCTCAGCTTGCCGACCTACATGTCAGGTGAAGGCCGGATCCTGTTGAATTCCCGTTGAACAGGAAGCCTGGCCTTGGTTCCAGACACCAGATTTTTCTCATTTCTTTCTTCCTGTGATGAAAGATGGAACAGTCGGCACGGAGACTGTTCACCACAAGCCCGGAGTCTAGCCCAGCGGTTTTCAAGCTGTAGACCATGATCCCTTTGGGCAATGGTTCTCAGCCTGTGGGTTCAACTCCATTGTTGTAGGAGACTGAATGACCCTTTCACAGGGGTCATCTAAGAGCACTGGCAAACACAGGTATGTATGTTACGGTTCATAACAGTGGCAAAGTTACAGTCATGAAGTAGCAACAAAAATAATTTGGTAGTCGGGGTCACCACACCATGAGGGGCTGTGTTAAAGGTCTCGGCCTCAGGAAGGCTGAGAGCCACCGCTCTAGTAGAATAGACTTCCCAGTCGCCTCCACTCATCTCGATGCTGTGCCTGCACAGATGTGCTGTCAGAGGGAGGTTCACACCTCCGAGCTGGCCTGGTTTCCTGTTGGTGGTGCTTGCTGCTGTTGGATGCCTGTACCTGTGTCTGTGTGCTGGTTTCTGCTCCCTAGGAGCTTTGAATTCTCATTTATATAATTGCAAACCAATCCATTTGCTTCCACACGGTTCCTATTTCCTGTGCCTGGCTGCCTGCTGCCACGGCCAGCCAGGTCTCCATGTTTGGACCTTGGCTTTCTGACCTTACCCCCAGTTACATAGCACCTGGGCTGTGATATCTAACAGGAACACCTTAAGGTGACTTCCAGGTGGCCACACATCCTATAGTCAACCCGGTTTCCTTATTCTCCTCTCTCCACCCCCAGGGTGTGTGGCTTCGCACACGGTGTTAGGTCTCAAATTCAGGACAAGTGGCTGAGGACACTATTTGATACCAAAGCACAATTTTGACCGCCAGGTTCTCAGCCACTACATGTGTCCTAGGATCATCCGGGCTGGCATATGCTGCCCCCTACCCTAAACCATCCATCCCAGGGAATGGTCTGGGTTCCTTCCCCCAGCTTCTCTTCCTGATATAACCCAGAGACTTTGGTTCCATTGGTATCTTTCGTGTCTTGGCCCCTTGTTCCACAGCTCCTCTCTTAGCCCCCCTCCCCCCCCCTTCTCTTCCTCTCTTGCTTCTCCTCTCCCCTTCAGTCTGGGCCCATCCAGCAGCCTCTGGATGCGCTCTCCCTTTTATCTACACTAAGCCTTCTCAACCCATACAGGAGCATCATGTTCCTTTCATTTTTGCCTCCCTCACGTGGGTGTCACGTCTCAAACTCTAAGTCCCCTGCCTCTTTCCTCGTAGCTCTCTCCTCTGAGGAAGGAGGAGGATGAATTCTGCAGCTCATCTGCCTTCACAGTGAAATCATCAAAGTTGCCTGGATCTCCCGGAGCTTAAATCCCAGAGCCTCCCTCCTCAGGGCCCCAGGATGCTCTGTACCCTGCGGTGTAGACACCCCAGACTGCACATTTGGTACCCTGTGGTTATTTTGTTCCTATGAATTACCAGCTATCTCTCCAATTCATCTTTATTTGCCTTTCTTTTATCCAGCTTGGTAATTTTGCTGCCTTAGCTGGTACATTATTTAGCCCCCCCCCCGCCCCAGTTTAAAAAGCTCCAGCAATGAAGCTCCACACAAGCTCACACAAGCTCCAGCAATGAAGAATTTGTGGATTCATGCAAGCAGACAAGAAGGGTTGGAGCAGGGCAGGCCATGAGGGACAGTGAACTGGGAGCCTAGACATCCCCAACTCCCCCAATACACTGTTTGGCGTCTCCCCTGCTGGCTCCTGGGCAGTGGAATTGGAAGCCAATCTGGGCCATAGACCCTGGCTCAAAAAGAAAGAAAAAAATACAAGAAGGGAAATGGTGGTAGAGTAAAGCTATTGACAGATAAAGGACCCCACAGACATCCTAAGTACATCTGCTCTGAGCATCCTTCGTTTGTTCCCTTCGGTCTTCTTAAAGTTGGGAGTTTTGTGTCCCAGATGTCTTCTGCCTTGGCAACTTGGTTGTGAGGATAGGTAGCCCTTGGACACAGCTTTTTCTGGACAGGATGTCAGGCCTTGCAGTGCGGTTGCATAAAAGATCAGTGGGAATGGGAGCAAAGGAGGTAGAGGACTCGATAGCCTGTGCTTTTCACAGCTCACATAAACTAACTTAAACATATTGTGATAGCAGCCCAGGGAGTGGTACTATTAGAAGGTATGGCCCTGTTGGAGTAGGTATACACTGTGGTTGTGGGCTATAAGACCCTCATCCTAGCTGCCTGGAAGTGAGTCTTCCACTAGCAGCCTTCAGATGAAGATGAAGAACTCTCAGCTCCTCCTGCACCATGCCTGCCTAGATGCTGCCCTGCTCCCCACCTTGATGATGACAAACTGAACCTCTGAACCTGTAAGCCAGCCCAATGAAATGTTCCCCTTTTTAAGACTTGCCCCGATCATGGTATCTGTTCACAGCAGTAAAACCCTAACTAAGACACATGTCCTTGGCCTTTGGTTGTGATAATGAATGGAGACTGGCCATGGAGAAGGATGCTCAGTTGCTAGAGCTGTGGCCATAGAGTCCGCGTTTGAGATCCCCAGGGCTCTATTTGTCACTAAGGACACAGTGAGCAGAAACCTAATGGAGAGGCCAGGCTACACATGCCATGGCAAAGCTTCCCTGCTACCTCCCTCCACATGAAGACCCAGATCCACAGGACCCAGTGACAAAGCAGCCATAAGCTTTAGGCCTCTAGTCCCAGCACTGAGGAGGCAAAGGCAGACGATATCTGATCTCCTCCAGTTCAAGGCTACATTGGTCTATTAGGGAGTTCAAGGCCAGGGAGACCACACAGTGAGACCCTGTCTCAATAAATAAATAAATAGTTATAGATAGCAAGATCAATTTAAAATATTAAAGGTAGAAAATGAGGCAGAACAAATTCATTTGTTATTCTACCCTAACAGTTAATGGCTGAGATGCCTCTCCCGTGGACAGTTTTAGGTGGCATGCAATCTAATTGGCCTCTTTGCACAACAACCATTTTATAATATTTTCTAGAGAGTGTAAAATAATCCAGGCTTCCTCTAACTTGATTGATCAGAAGATTGTGTTATCAATTTTTAAAATTCATTTTTTTAATAAAAGCAACTATGACAGACAAGTTCCTCATTTGTCCTTCCCTGGGATCATACCCTAAACACAGAGGAATTCTGAGAGAATTCCTTTGCATAATATCTCCCAAACGGAAAACTCGTGGGCCGTTTATAAATCATACACACTGCATATAGTCTGCTCCTGACACAGTCTCCTTTCCTAGGAACCGAATAGAATAGAGTCCCTTTGCTTGCAATTGGCATGTCTGTATTGGGGGACTTCCACAGACCAGCTTCTGGCTTTGCACAACTAGACATTTCTTCTCCTTTCCCTGGACTTCCACTGTAGATGCCAAAGGGTAGGTTCACATTACACATTCCCTCTGGTCTTACAGCTTCTTTCATATTCCTAAGTGTTCTTGGTAGGTATGTATTAGCCAGATTATTGTTGCTGTAACAAAACTCTCAGTTTAATAAACAGCTGAAGAGGACAACTGGCTATGGTTGCTCTGCTCTGTGGCTGCAGGGCTACAGTGGGCAGGCAGAACTTCCTGGGGAACAAAGTTGTTTGCCTCTCAGCTAACCAATGTAGAGAACATCAGAAAGGACGAAGCAGGGGGAAGGTATGTCTTTCAGGGTATGCCTCCAGTGACCCATTTCCCCCAGTGCAGTTTGCCTCTTAAGGACGCCATCACATTGGGAATTCATCAAGGGATTAGTGACTGCTTAGATCAGAGCTTCCAA
>JADRCC010572867.1:0-15320 GCA_019843855.1 Hylomyscus alleni | reverse complement strand
GGTGGGTGGGAGATGCGTGTGTCCCTGGATCAGTCATGGAGCTGCACTGCCTAGCTACCATCACATGAACTCTCTAGTTTCTTTTTGGAGACACTCAGAACTATGAGTTTTCTTCTTAGCATTGCTTTCATTGTGTAACATAAGTTTGGCTATGATGGGGCTTCATTTTTATTAAATCCTAAAAAGTCTTTAATTTCTTTATTTATTTCTTTGATGACCAAGTTATCATTGAATAAAATGGGCTTTCCATTGTTTATGTTGTTAGTAAAGACCAGCCTTAGTCCATAGTGTTCTGATAGGATGCATGGCATTATTTCAATCTTCTTTTATATGTTGAGGCCTGTTTTGTGACCAACTATTTGGTCAGTTTTGGAGAAGGTATCATGAGGTTCTGAGAAGAAGGTATATTCTTTTATTTATTTATTTATTTTTAGGATAAAATGTTCTCTAAATATCTGTTAAATCCACTTGGTTCATAAATTCTGTTAGTTTGATTGTGTTTCTGTTTAGTTTCTATTTCCATGGTCTGTCTATTGATGAGAGTGGGAGTTGAAGTCTCCTACTATTTTTATGTAAGGTGCAATGTATGTTTTGAGCTTTAGAAAAGTTTCTTTAATAAACGTGGTTGTCCTTGCATTAGGAGCATAGATGTTCAGAATTGAGTGTTAATTTTGGTAGATTTTCCTGTGATAAATATGAAGTGTACTTCCTTACCATTTTTGATGAATATTTTTTGAAAGTCCATTTTATTTGATATTAAAATGGTTACTCCAGCTTGTTTCTTGGGACCATTTGCTTGGAGAATTGTTTAACAGTCTTTTGCTCTGAGGTAGTATCTGTCTTTGTCATGGAGGATAGTTTCCTGTATACAGCAAAATGTTGGGTCCTGTTTAAGTATCTAGTTTATTAGTCTATGTCTTTTTATTGGGGAATTGAGTCCATTGATATTAAGAGATTTTAAAGTAGAGTGATGTTGCTTTCTGCTATTTTTATTGTTAGACATGGAATTATGTTTATGTGACTATCTTCTTTGTTGCTTGTTAAAAGATTTCTTTCTTTTTTCTTTTTCTTTTTCTTTCTTTCTTTTTTTTTTTTTGCTTTTTCTAGGGTAGTTTTCCTCCTTGTGTTTGAGTTTTCTATTTATTATCCTTTGAAGGGCTGGATTTATTGTAAGCTATTGATGTAAATTTGTTTTTGTCATGTAATATCATGGTTTCTCCATCTATGGTAATTGAGAGTTTTGCAATGTACAGTAGCCTGGTAGCATTTGTGTTCTCTTTGGGTCTGTATCTCTGGTAAAATTTTGAACATCAATTATCCATATAATATCATCTGAAAATAGAGATACTGTTACTTCTTCCTTTCCAATTTGAATCCTCTTGATTTCTCTTTGTTGTCTATTTGCTCTAGCTAGAGCATCAACTATTATATTAAATAGATTGAGTTGGCAACTTTGTGTTTACCGTGATTTTAGTAGGATTGTTTCAAGTTTCTCTCCATTCAATTTGATATTGGCTGTTGATTTGTTTTATATTTCTTTTATCATGTTTAGTATGGGTAATGAATTTCTGATTTCTCCAAGTCTTTTAATATAAGCAGATGTGGGATTTGGTCACAGGCCTTTTCAGCATCTAAGGATGTGATCATATGACTTCTTTCATTGATTATGCTTACATAGCAGATTACATGGGTGGATTTTCATATATTAAACCATACCTGCATTCCTGAGATGAACCCTAGTCTTCATTGTGGTTGTTGATGTTTTGATGGATCCAGTTTGTGAGAATTTTATTGAATATTTTTGTATCAATGTTCATAACCAAATTTTTTTCTGAAATTCTCATTTTTGTTGGGTCCTTGTGTGGGTATCAGAGAAACTATGGTTTCATTGAATGAATTAAGTAGTGTTTCTTCTGTTTCTATTTTGTTGCATATTCTGAGGTGTATTGATGTTATCTCCTACTTTGTAATTATGGCAAATGTCTGATGTAAAACCATCTGGTTTTGGTCTTTTTTTTGCTTTATTTTTTTGGATGGGAGATCTGAATGAATGACTGCTTCTGTTCCCTTAGTGGCTATGGGACTATTTAGAAAGTTTATCTGTTCATCATTTAAGTTTGCTACATTGTATATGTCTCAAAAATCATTCTTCAAGATTTTTCAGTTTTGTCCAATATAGAATTTTGTAGTAAGATCTTATGTTTGTTTCTTTTTATTTCCTCAGTTTGTGTTGTGAAGTGTCCCTATTTCCTTTCTTATTTTGTTGTTTTCACTTATTATTGCATCTTTTAGTTCATTGATTATGTACAGGTTTTGTACAGGTACATCTATCTTGCTGATTTTCTCAAACAACCAGCTCTGGTTTTGTTAATTGTATTGATCTCTTTGTTTCTAATTGGTTGATTTCAGCCCCAGCATTTGATGATTTCTTACTGTCTACTCCTCTTGAGTGTGTCTATTTCTTTTTGTACTAGAGATTTCAGCTGTGCTGTTAAGTTGCTAGGATAGGATCTCTCCAATTTCATTATGAAGGCACTTAGTGCTATGATTTTTCCTCAACACTACTTTCCTTGTGTCCCATAGGTAGGCTGTGCCTTTATTTTAATTGAATTCTAGAAAGTCTTTAATTCCTCTCTTTTTTACTTATGTGACCAAGATATTATTGAGAAGAAAGTTGTTAAGTTTCCATGAGTATGTGGACTTTCTTTTTTTCTTTTTCTTTTGTTATTGAAGCCCAGCCTCTGTGATGAGCTGACAGAAACCCAGGGATTATTTCACTTTTCTTTTATTGTTTGAGGCTTGTTTTGTGTTAGATTATAAGGACTATTTTGTAGAATATTCCATGAGTTTCTGAGAAGAAGGCTTATTTGTTTCTTTGGGGGTAAAGTGTTCTGTAGATATATGTTAAATATATTTGGTTTATAACTGTAATTTTCTCTGTGTGTCTGTTTAGATTCTGTTTAAACGACCTGCTCTTTGGTAAGAGTGAGTTGTTGAAGTCTTCCACTATTATTGTAGGAGCCTTAGTTTTTGTTCTGAGCTTTAATAAAGCTTCTTTTATGATTATGAGGCTCTTGCATTTGTAATAGAAATGTTTTGAATTGAGATTTCATCTTCATAAATTTTTCCGTTGATGTTTATGAAGTTTTCCATCTCTTTTGATTAATTTTGGTTGAAAGTCTGTTTTATTTGATATTAAATGGCTATTCCAGCTTGCTTCTTTGGACCATTTGCTTGGAACATTTTTACCTGGCCTTTTACACACACATAATACCTGAATTTATTGCTGAGTTGTGTTTCTTGTATGCATCAGAATGAAGGATTTTGTTTACATATACAGTTTGTAAACTTGTGTCTTTGGGGAGGGGAATTTAGTCCATTAATGCTGAAATATATTAATGTCTGCTAGTTCCTGTTATTTTGTTGTTGGAAGTAGGATTATGCATGTGATTCACTTCTTTGGGGATTATTATGAGGATATTTGTTTCTTTTGTTTTCTTATGTGTTTCTCCTTGTATTGGAATTTTCCTTCTATTATCCACTGTAGAGCTGAATTAGTAGAAACATATTGTTTAAATTTGGTTTTGTCATAGAACATTTTGGTTTCTCCATTTATGGCAATTGAGAGTTTTCCTGAGAATAGTATCCTGTGCTGGCTGTTGTGTTATGTTAGGATCTGTATAACATCTGTCCAAGATCTTCTAGCTTTTAGATTCTCTGTTGAGAAGTCAGGTGTAAGTCTGATAGGTTTCTATGTTACTTGCCCGTTTTCCCTTACTGTTTTTAATATTCCTTCTTTGTTCAGTACATTTAGTATTTTGACTATTATGTGACAGAAGGATTTTCTTTTCTGATTTAATCTATTTGTTGTTCTGTAGGTTTCCTTTACATTAATGTCTATCACTTACTTTAGGTTAAGGAAGTTCTCTTCTTTAATTTTATTGAAATAATTTTCTGGTATTTTGAACTTAGAATCTTTACACTCCTCTACTCCTATTATTTTTAAGCTTTGTCTTTTCATTGTATCCCAGTTTTCCTGAATGAAGTGGGTTAAAAACATTTTACACTTAGTATTTTTTTTTTCTGGAAGATGTGTCAATGTCTTTTAAGACATTTTTTATACAATTTACAAATCTCACAACAGTCTCTTTGTATAGTTCTTTTTATTTCTACTTGGTTGATTATTTCCTGCCATCTACTCCTTTTATGTTTATTTGCTTTGTTGTTGTTGTTGTTCTAGAGATTTCAGGTGTGCTATCAAGCTGCAATTGTATGCTCTCTCTAGTTTCTTTTGCAGGCACTTAGAGCTATGAGTTTTTTTCTTAGAAAGGGTTTTCATTGTGCCACGTAAGTTTTGGTATGATGTTCCTTCATTGTCATTAAATTCTAAAAAATCTTTAATTTCTTTATTTCTTTCTTGATCAAGTTATCATTAAATAGAGCACTGTTCAGTTTCCACGCCTATGTGGTCTTTCCATTGTTTTATTTTTTTGTTGTTGTTTTTATTGGTGGTCTGATAGGATGCAAGGGATTTTTCAATCCTTTTTTCTATGTTTTTTGACTAATCATATGGTCAATATTGGAGAAGGTGCTGAGAATAAGGTACATTCTTTTGTTATAGGGTGAAATATTCTATAGATAGATGTTAAATCCATTTGGTCCACAATTTCTGTTAGTTTCATTGTGTCTCTGTTTAGTTTCTGTTTCCATAATCGTGATATGGCCATTGATGAAAGTGGGATGTTGAAGTCTTCCCACTATTATTGTGTAAGGTGCAATGTGTGTTTTGACCTTCAGTAAAATTTCTTTAATGAATGTGAGTGCTCTTGAATTTGGAGCATAGATGTTCAGAACTTTGAGTTCATCTTTTTGTATTTTTCCTTTGATGAGTATGAAGAGTCCTTCTTTATCTTTTTTTGATAATTTTTGGTTGAAAATCAACTTTATTCTATATTAGAATGGCTACTCTAGCTTGTTTCTTTGGACCATTTTCTTGGAGAATTGTTTTCCAACCTTTTACTCTGAGGCAGTTTCTCTCTTTGTCAGTGAGGTGAATGTAATGTATGCACCAAAATGCAGGGTCCTGTTTACAAATCCAGTCCATTAGTCTATGTCTTTTTATTGGGGATTTGAGTCCATTGATGTTAAGAAACATTAAGGAAAAATAATTATTGCTTCCTGTTATTTTTGCTCTCAGAGGTGGAATTATATTTATGTGGCTATATTCTTTTAGGTTTGTTGGATGGTTACTTTCTTGCTCTTTCTAGGGTGTAGTTCCCTTCTTTGTGTTGGAGTTTTACATCTATTATCCTTTGTAGGCCTGGATTTGTGGAAAGATATTTTCTAAATTTTGTTTTGTAATGCAATGTCTTGGTTTCTCCATCCATGGTAATTGAGAGTTTTTCTGAGTATAGTAGCCTGGGCTGGCATTTTTGTTCTCCTAGTGTCTGTATGTCATCTGTCCAGGATCTTCTGGTTTTTATAGTCTCTGGTGAGAAGTCTGGTGTAATTCTGATAGTTCTGCCTTTATGTGTTACTTGACATTTTCCCTTTCTCCTTTTAATATTCTTTCTTTGTTTTGTGAATTTGGTGTTTTGATTATTTTGTGACAGGAGAAATTTCTTTTTGGTCTAGGCTATTTGGAGTTTTGTGGGCTTCTTGTATATTAATGGGCATCTCTTTCTTTAGGTGAGGGAAATTTTCTTCTATAATTTTGTTGAAGATATTTTCTGGCCCTTTAAGATGGAAATGTTCACTCTCTTCTATACCTAATATCCTTAGGTTTGATCTTCTCATTTTGTCTTGTATTTTCTGGATGTTCTGGGTTAGGAGCCTTTTGCATTTTGCATTTTCTTTAACTGTAGTATGGATGTTTTCCATGGTATCTTCTATAGTGGAGATTCTCTTTTCTATCTCTTGTATTCTGTTGGTGATACTTGCAATTATGATTCCTGATCTCTTTCTTAGGATTTCTATCTCCAGGATAGTCTCCCTTTATGTTTTCTTTACTGTTTCTACTTCCATTTATAGATCCTGGATGATTTTGTTCAATTCCTTCACCTGTTTGGTTGTGTTTTCTTGTAATTCTTTCAGAGATTTTTGGGTTTCCTTTTTAAGGACTTCTACCTGTTTACCTGTGTTTTCTCTATTTCTCTAAGGGAACTATTTACGCCCTTTTAAAAGTTCTCTATCATAATCATGAGAAATGATTTAAAATCTGAATCTTGCTTTTCCAGTGTGATGGGGTATCCAAGACTTGGTATGGTGGAAGAAGTGGGTTCTGATGATGACAAGTAACTTTGATTTTTGTTGCTTATGTTCTTGTGCTTGCCTTTTACCATCTGGTTATTGCTAGTGTTACCTGCACTCACTGTCTATGACTGAATCCTGTCTCTCCTGTTATCTTGGTTGTGTCTAAACTCCTCAGAATCCAACTGTCTCTGTGATCCTGTGATCCTGAGATCCTGGGTGTAAGAGCTCTGGGGAGTCAAGCTACCTCTGGGATTCTAAAATACTGGTGTGACTAAGCTCCTGAGATCCTGTGACCAATGATCTTGTGTGTATTATATCACATGGGACTTGAGCTTTCTCTGGGTGTTGTGATACTTGGTGTGCAGCTAGTGTGCAAGTTCTGCTGAGCACAGTGGCTCAGACCAAAAGGAACCTTTGCTACTTGCTGGGCAGGAATTGCCTTGTCCTTGAATCCCCAGGGGTTTTAGTTACTCCTGTGTTGGGGCAGATGTTGTAGCTTCCTCACTCATGATCCTGAGCATGTTAGAGCACCTGGGAGTCCAGCTTCCTCTGGGTTTTTTGGGATTCATTGAAGAACTATGCCCAAAGTCTGCTCAGGGCACCACCAGCTCAGAATGGAAGGAACCTCAAAACAGTCCTAAAAACTAACTGATCATCTCACTTTATGTAGGACAGGTTACAAAGGAGTTCACCTTTACCTGCAGGACATCTGTAATATCTGAAGGGAAGTAAGTAGTCATTATGCATCATCCTGTGTTTTATTTGCTCCAAGATATCAACAAACTCTCTGGTTACCCACTTGCAGATAAGGCCCAATTCATTGTCCATCAGCTCTTGGTTCTCTTGCTTCATTTTAGCACCACAGGTTTAAATAAATAGACAAGTAATAGCTGCCACACAAAAAGTAGAAGTCACCTTAATCTTCATGTTTGAGACTATAACTAAAGACATAATATGCAGTGAGAAACAGACCTGTATTTGATGGTAAAATGAATTAGTATCATGCATGCTGAAGAACTTCTATATGGGGGAACCTTTGGGAACTTATATAATGCTATTTCCCCTTTGAGACAGGAACATATTGTTTTCTACAGGTTCAGGAAAATGAGTATAGCAATAGCAATCATTGCTCCCTTTTTCATGTTTTCCACTCTCCTGTGACCCTCACTTTATGAACAGGATCTTGCTTAGCGGTGAGACAGAAGGAATACAAGAGAAGTATCAGCACGTTAGAAGAGGAAAAAGAAGTTTAAATCTGAGCTCCATACCTTCTTCCAAGAAGCTAGACAAGACTCTCAGTATCAGTAATGAAAACTGTGAAGATGGAATAGAAGACAGACATGGTCACTAGCTGTAGAAGAAAGCACACTTTCCTGCAGGAAGTTCTAAAATGAGGATACAGAAACTCTTGTCCAAACCTCTTTAAACCACATCTTCACATAGCAGGAATCTGTGTACTTTTGTGATACAATTTTGTAGTTCATATGAGGTCTATGGTTAATGGTAGTAGATAAATCATCTGTTTCAGAATCTAGAGTAACTGATGCTGGTTGGTCAATAGTTTACTTCATAAGATCAATGATTGATTTCTGTACTTAATTAAATGAGTGAGTCTCATAGGTCAATAGTTGAATTTGGTAGTCCTTTGATAGTTAAACCTGGTAGATCTTCACTAGGAGGGTCATTATTGATAGCATTTGGAAGATAGTTTGTTGATTCTACTTGTATATATATGGTTAGAACTAGTTGATTCCCATGGGTGTTTACTAGTGTATCCTAATAAGTCAATAACAGATTCTAAGGAAGCTCAACAGGAAAGAATAACTCAAATCATTTCCATTGAGCTTGTCTCTGTAATCTCTACCCATTCCTGTTCACTGACCTCTTTTTTTCAAAGTAAAGTAAAAAGTGGCTCCTGGTACATTGATCTAACTTGGTCCTATTCAGCAGCTAATGTCCTTGAACTAACTGCTGCTCAGAGCACATGTGCTCAGAGGCTATATTTGTTTTCTTTTTAGGGTCTGTTTGTTGATGAAAAAGCATCTGTGTTGTAATTCTATCTTTATGCTGGTCAAACTGGAGAGGAAGAAAAACTCAAGACCCACTCCTATAATGCTTTCAGATTTCATAAAGCCTCAAACAAATCTACTAATGGTTAAAATTCAAAGAAACCACTGATTTTATGAGTAACAAAAATGGAATCAAGCCTAACATGTTCCATTACAATTACTTTTAACTTAACAGCCTGAGTCTTGGAACCATTTTCAACACATCTCAAAGCACTCAGCCCTAATGTTGTAGAGCTGGTTAGCACCAGAAATCTCATAAGTGTGTGGTCTTCTGACCATAGACTAGGTCTCCCACTGAGGGGCTGGTAACATTATGGCAGGAAATGTCACCAGAATCAATATTTCTCTACTTATACAATGCAGTGAGGATGTCCAAATACAAGAAGCCTAGAGAGTAAGATTCACCAGGCAGAAACATGTGAGTGAGATGTGTCATTTTCACAGAGTTGGATAAATTGCTTTCTTGAGAAACCCCCTGAGGTCAGAAAGAACTTTAAGAGAAAGGAGTAGGGTTAGAAATTACTTTTTATCTTTGGCTAACAAAGACATTGTTTCCTCCCTTCTTCAATGTGAAATTAGTTTCCATACCAGTTCTATAAAATTTACAAGCTATTTGACAGAGGTGACTGCCAATGCTTTCTAACACAACTGGAGCTTACTTTGGTGAGAAGCCCTCAACTTTTTACATTAATTGAATAAAACCATATGACCTCCTTGACTTCTAGTGAAGAAGGGCCAATCAGAATTATTTCATTAATTTTTCCATAATTTCTGTTGACTTGCTTTGTTAGCCAGATTTGCTTAATTCAGACTCATAACTAAATCATAGCTCCATCACTCAGCTGCCATCCTCATCTAATACCACATCTACAGAATAATCTAATTTTAACTTAATACTTTTACTACAGATCAAAACCTGCCATACAATTTCTACAAAAATAGACTCACAAACTTCAAGTTTCTTCTAGGGATTTCAAAATTCACATACATGTGTCACAACTAGGGAAAGCCACAATTAGAACACAAAAGGCAGAGATTTCCAAGACCTGATCAAGTATCAGACTTCAGTTAGGCTTGAGACAGCTAGTGGGCAGGCAGAAAGAAGAAACAAGCCCACGAAGTATTCTTCTGTGCTTTTAAATATTCTTGTGCTATGTCCCTCATGGTGGCTTTCCATAGTTGACTATAGAAAAATGGAGGGAAAAGAGATAGAACCTTCATAAACCATTAAAAATGGCCAAGTTAGAAAATTAAGAAAAACTAACATGGTTCAGAAGTCAGACTGTGGTAGGAGGAAGAGGCTGATGAGGTTCTTTGTGAAATCAGTTGCACAACCCATTGGCAGTTACTCCATATACCTCTGCGCCGGGGGGCAGTAACTTGTTTCACAAGATAACCCTGCCACCCCATGTCCCACCATGGTTGATCATTGTCTTCTAGGATGGTGCTATCACAGCTGCCTTTTCTAAAAGCCAAAGATGGATTTGTTTCAGAAAATACACTGATGATGGCTCTATGGAAAAGTTTTTCTATGCATGACAGTTTTTCTCCAGGTAGATCCCTTCAAGAGAATATTGGATAACAGTTTTTTTTTTTTTTTGCCATAGCAGAAGTGTCTAGTACTGTGTTACACCATTCAACAGTAGTGGCAGACTCCACTTCTTAACAGGAGCCCAGCAGTAAACATTTCATTCAACATGGCCTAAAAAACCCTGAAGGCTGGGAACTGATGTAGACAGGCAAAAACTATGCTGGGGCCAGTATGTATAAGGGAGATGGTTAGTTCATTTCTAGGTTTTCTCTGTATCTACAAGGTAGACAAGTCTCCAGCAGACTTGTAGGAGCCCAGACACTTTAGAAACCAACTTCATTTTTTTATTACTCTTTAGTTTCACTATATTTATATTTTCACAGGTAGTTTCCAACTTTCAGAAACTACAAGCTCACAAATATATGGAGAGGAATCTCTTTGTAGCACAGGTAAAAACAGCTAAGAACTTCTGGGTGTAAAGCTATGCATAATGTGTATAGAGATTTTATCTTAACATTGGCCTTAAGATGATCTCATTCTCCTCTTCTATTCAGGAAACCAAGAAACAGAGACGTTAATTAACTGAGAAAATGCTACACAATAAATGTTCCATAGTGAGGAATCAAGTAGCCTGCCGTCTTAAGACACAGAACTAATTCTTAACTACTTCTTATCATTCCTTCTCCCATCCTTCCTATTTACCTCTCTTATCTCTTCATTATTGGTTTGTCCTGTGATGTGTAACACTACAGGAATGGAACAAAGGCACATGTACAAGCACACACACACACAGAGAACTAATCTCTGTCACAGGAAGAATAAAAGTGTAATTATAAGTAAATTACTAAGAGATGGGGTCTAGCTCAGTGAGAGGACAGTGATACTCCATAACAAATATTAATCTCCAAGACAACAGGAAGAGAAAGAAGAAAAAGGAAAGGGGAGGATTGTAGAGGGAGTGTCCCTAGGATTTAATTAGAGCTGAAAAGAGAAATATTCCAATGTCTTTCTCTAAATAAATAAAATAATTTAATAAATAAACAAAAAAGTTATTATTTATGAAATTGTTTACAGAATACAAAATTTAAGAATTCTTAGTGTTGTGTTTTGACAAATTCTCTAAAGTGATAGAAATCGTTTTTGTAATATTGATTTTATTCAATCAATTTTCATTTTCAAGCAGAGATATAGTAGTCTCTTGAACAACTAAAAATAAATGTATTCAAACTAGAGACTCTCTATGTCCTCTATTTGGAGGACATTCCAATCATCTTGTCGGTCTTCTCATGTTGAATGGTCAGGCAGAATCCGACTATTTGATTTCAGGAAATCCAATAATCATACTCCAAAACCTACTGAAACTTTCCTCAACAGTTAGAAGCAAGTCCTTATGACAACTGGAGGAGGATTTCTGGAGCAGAAGATGCTTTTACTGACAACTCTCCTCCATCTCCAGGAACATACTCAAAGCATCTAATTCCACAAGTTCTTCCAATTAGCTCTGCGCATGCAAAGGTCTTTGTTGACAAGAATAATGCCCAATCTTCAGTTCCTAGGTCACATATTGTACAAGGAGAAAACTAACATTTGCCTGTTCTTCTCCAACATCCACACAGAGGCTATGAAACTTGAACAAATAAAAATAAATGTATTCAAACTAGTTCCATATGTTGAGAAAAAGTATTTAACATAGAATTTGAATATTCATGAAGGATTTCTACTAATTGAGAACCTAGAACATTATCAGAGAAGAATCTGGAAGTGAATATAAAGAAAATAGACAGTAGGCAAGGTGAGAGTGGTCTGTCTTCCCAACATTTAGTTCAACTTAAATGTATGTCACACTAAATGAAGATAAAGACAGAAAAAGTGATGGCATGGTATGTTTGAGTCTCTGTATACTCAAAACTCAGCTTCCACTTCTGAGGCTGAACATGCATTTGTAACCACATGAACATGAGCAAAGTTTCCTGTCTTATACCATAAGAAGCAGAATAATAATTATACACATAAAACTACAAATCTGAAGGTGAATGTAATTTTTCAGATAATTATAAATATTTTGCAAAAATATTTGAAATTAGCATATAATCAGGAAATAGAATTAGTCTAGATATTAAAAGTTACTTGCTGATTTGGGGATAGGGGACAGGATATGACAGTCACAAAGGACTGAATTTCAGATTTTCTTAAAACAACATTGTAAAGCCAATGGGTATTATTAATGAGAGAATAGACTTGGATACTTGACAGAGCTTACTTGGGAGATTATTTTTTTAAATGATTTACAGGAACATATCAGGAAGAAGAGCATTGCTGGCTCTTTAGGCAGCCAGTTGAGTTCTACAAGTATAGATATAGACATTTGATATAATGGTTCAGACTTTGCTCCAATTATGCTGTAAAACTGATAAAGGACTTCTCATATATCTCATATTTGGGCATGCTCTCTGAAATTTGTTTTAAAGGAAAGCAGAGGGAGGAAGCCATTCTGCCAATGATCATAGCAGTACCCACAAAGCAGAGTGGTGTGTTTAAGTTTGATACATCCTGGTAAGGGAAATAGGACACTAGAGCATGATCATGACTGAAAGGCTACAGAAGTGACATGGATCCAAGTGAAAGAGAAGAGGACACCTTGACACAAGTCTTGAGTATTTATCACCATGCAAGTACTGATGTCCTCATATTAAACTGTGGAATAATGGCTCTTATGTGGCCTGACTGACATCAAGAAACCAAAACTTCACTAAAACATCTAAAACTTCACTAAAACATATTCTTCACTAAAACATACTCTTTTCTCATGAATATTTTCTTCTTTGTTCCTCTTCCACACAGAACAGAAGATGCAAGCTGTGACTGAATATATAGAAACTGATATGCTGAATTTGAGAAAGTTAATAATTTCTCAGTTTTAACAACCATCTATCAATTACATCTACCCAGTTTCCTTGAAATAGGAAAGAGTTATAGCAAGAGATCTCAAAACCATTTTTAAAACAAGAATTTGTAGTACAGAATCTATTAAAGGAGGACGATGTTAGAGACTTTCACTGGATTTACACTTTCTAACTGTGTTAAGTACAAAATAAATGGAAATCTTTCTGAGTGTTTTTGGTGAGTCTTTCTAGATGTTTTTATGTTGTAGTCACAGCACTTAATTCTTACACTTTTGTTTCTAAGAGAGACAGACATAACTCAGAAATTGCATGCTGAAAATTTTATTGAGATTGTCTAGACAGTCAACACTACATCACTGGCCTATAAGTCTGAATGACACAATTTTCTCAGGCACTCTCTGAAACAGAAAACAGAGGAAAGTCTTTAATAAATTGAGACATAAAAAAATTGAGACAGGATGGAAGTTTCTCAATTACTATTGAGTCCCATGATGTAGGATGGTGTAAGCCCACACTTTTTGCTTCCTCTAGCTCCTTCCCCTCAACCTCTCTCATTCTCTCAGGTTTACTCTTGACAGTCATAAGCAGATTATGTAACCAAATTGTTTTGCAAGATAAAACAGAATGCTATGTCTTAGCTTGTCCATTCTTTAGTTCTTACTTTAAATATTCCTTCATATGTCCCTATCTGAGTAAACATCTAAAACCAGCCTAAATGTCTATTAATAGGAAGTGAGTGATAGAGATTATGACAGAATATATTATACAATACTTTACAACATTAATGCACAAAATCCATGAGTACACAATCAGAAAAATTAAAATGAGACTATTGGTAAAATATGTTAACAGATCCTTGTATGGCTGTAAAGCAATATAGTGTTCTGAAAACTGCATATTTCAAACAAATTAGCTACAGATCTACATAGATTATGATCCATGTTAATTTGAATTTTACATTACATAAATCCAATCATACAAGAAATTGAAATGAAAGGGAAGAATTTCAGGCTTATTAAGTTTGAGTCATACCTGTCATCAAAATGTGAACACTTGGGATGAGCCG
This sequence comes from Hylomyscus alleni, assembly GCA_019843855.1. Taxonomy (NCBI): domain Eukaryota; kingdom Metazoa; phylum Chordata; class Mammalia; order Rodentia; family Muridae; genus Hylomyscus; species Hylomyscus alleni. The sequence continues at coordinate 1,499 of JADRCC010572867.1, read as the reverse complement.
AATTATAGTCATTTTCCTCAGGCTTGAGAAGGAACCTGGTTGCTTTTGAGCAAAAAAGAAAAAGGGGGTTAACAAATTAGTGCCTCAAGTATTCTACTAGAGGTTGATACTAGTTTTCCACAGCATGATGGGAAGGTGCCCATTTGGTGACTACATAAGGATGATCTCATTTCTGTGTCTCAGGAAGAGAAGTTCTGCTGCTGGCCTGCCTGTTCAGGTTCCCCTCATAGGTTTTCTTGAGGGGAGACAATTAGCACTTGTACCACTTCCAGTATTGCTTACTGCTGAGGTAGATTGGCAATATTTACTTTCCTCAGGATTTGTATAAGGATGGCCAGAAGATATGAGCACATTAATGGAAGACTTTCTCTTGATTTCTTCAGAAGAAAAATAGTATACCATCCTGCACAGTAGGCATTTTACACTGTTTACACTAGCGCCAGCCTTAATTTTATCTTTTGGAAGTATTGCTGTGAGTGCAAGAGGATATGGGGAAGGTTGGGATTGGAACTGACCTTGTGTTATTCTTCCCTAGGATTTGGCAGTGATATGGGATTGAGAAGCTCCAAGCTTCCCAATTATCTTTAAATTATCTGCAGCCCAGAAAAGCTGCTTCAGTCTAGAGGAATAAGGGTGGAAGAACAAGTATTAGAGAATCTTTCAGATGAGATAGAATTTTGCTGCCCATGGCTTCAAGAAGTAAGAACTTTAAATAGAGAACTTGGGAAAAAATTGGCGAATCTTTAAGACATAATCAGGCAGATAAATTCACCCTCTACTTCTGGGCACTCGTGAAAGAGATCATAGAGAAGGAAGGATCACAGGTGTCAGATAGAGAAGAGATCACACAGGGGTTAGATAGTGCCCACATAGAGATTGTAGAGGATCAGGAAGCTTCCTCAGAAAGGGAACCTGCTTGATATCAAGGCGAAGTGGCCTCCTCATGTGCCTTCTGCACCACCTATGGGCACTACTGCAGGAGATACTGCCCAGAAGGACATGCAACTAAGTAAATTAGAGTTTGAAATTAAGTTGCAGAAATTGACTGATGAGCTACAAGAACTAAAAGTAGCATCAGGTAAAGAAAGAAACAGCATTTCCCAGGCATCTCAATCCCCTCTAGAGAGAGGGAAAGGGCAAGACACATCTGGGGTGCTCGTTTTCCCTGTTGTTGAGACACTTGATCAGCAAAGTAATAGAATTAGACAATATCAGATCTTAGAATTCAAGATTTAAAGGAAGCAGTGGCACAGTATGGCCCTATGGCCTCGTTTACACAGGCTCAAATAGATACTGTAATAGAGTCATATTTAACCCTTCAAGATTGGAAAACATTATGTAGAGCTATGTTGTCAAGAGGAGATTTATTTTTATTCTGGAGTTTTGAGTGGAAAGAAGTCAGTAAGAAATAATGCTCTTTTGATTTTTACTGATGGCTCTTGTTAGGGACAAGCTGGGTATCTTATGAATAATCAAAAGGTAGTCATCAAGACTCCTGG
>JADRCC010572866.1:0-13470 GCA_019843855.1 Hylomyscus alleni | reverse complement strand
ACCAGAGATCAACAGATGGGGAAAGACAAATGCAATAATCTTACCAACAGAAAAGAAGACTACTTGGCTTCATCAGAACCTAATACTACCACAACAGCAAGTCCTGGATATACCAAAACACCAGAAAAGCAAGATTTGGATTTAAAATCAAATCTCACAATGGAGATAGAGGAATTTAAGAAGGACATGAATAACTCCCTTAGTGAAATACAGGAGAACACAGGTAAACAGGTACAAGCCCTTAAAGAGGAAACACAAAAATTCCTTAAAGAATCACAGGAGAACATGAGTAAACAAGTAGAAGCCCTTAAAGAGGAAGCACAAAAATCCCTTAAAGAATTACAGGAAAGCACAACCAAACAGGTGAAGGAATTGAACAAAACTACCTAGGACCTAAAAATGGAAGTAGAAACAGTTAAGAAATCACAAAGAGAGAAAACTCTGGAGATAGAAATACTAGGAAAGAAGTCAGGAACCATAGATGCAAGCATCACCAACAGAATACAAGAGATAGAAGAGACAATCTCAGGGACAGAAGATGCCATAGAAAACATTGACGCAAAAGTAAAAGAAAACACAAAATGCAAAAAGTTCCTAACCCAAAACATCCAGGAAATGCAGGACACAATGAGAAGACCAAACCTAAGGATAATAGGTATAGAAGAGAGTGAAGACTTGCACCTTAAAGTACCAGTAAATATCTTCAACAAAATTATAGAAGAAAACTTCCCTAACCTAAAGAAAGAGATACCCATGAATGTACAAGAAGCCTACAGAACTCCAAATAGACTGGACCAGAAAATAAATTTGTCCATCACATTAACCTAAAGAAAGAGATGTTCATGAACATACAATAATCTTATAAAACTCCACATAGACTGGACCAGAAAAAAAACTCCTCCCACCACATGATAGTCAAAAACACCAAATGCACAAAACAAAGGAAGAATATTAAAAGCAGTGAGGGAAAAAGGTCAAGTAATATATAAAGGCAGACCTTTCAGAATTAAACCAGATTTCTTGCCAGAGACTATGAAAGACAGAAGATCCTGGGTTGATGTCATACAGACCCTAAGAGAACACAAATGCCAGCCCAGACTTTTATACCCAGCAAAACTCTTAATTACCAAAGATAGAAAAAACAAAGTATTCCAAGACAAAGCCAAATTTACACAATATATTTCCACAAACCCAGCCCTTCAAAGGATAATAAATTAAAAACTCTAACACAAGTAGTGAAACTACACCCTAGAAAAAGCAAGAAAGTAATCTTCCAACAAAACTAAAAGAGGATAGCACATGAACAGAATTCAAACTCTAAGAACAAAAATAGCAGGAAGCAACAATTACTTTTCCTTAATATCAATGGACTCAATTCCCCAATAAAAAGACATAGACTATCAGACTGGGTATGTAAACAGGACCCAACATTTTGTGGCATAAAGGAAACCCACCTCAGTGACAAAGTCAGACACTATCTCAGAAAAAAAGGCTGGAAAACAAATTTTCAAGTCAATGGTCCCAAGAAAAAAGCTGGAGTAGCCATTCTAATATTGAATAAAATCAACTTTCACCCTAAAGTGATCAAAAAAGATAAAGAGGGACACTTCATACTCATCAAAGGCATGATCTACCAAGATGAACTCTCAATTCTGAACCTCTGTGCTTCAAATGCAAGGGCATTTACATTCATAAGGAAACTTTACTAAAGCTCAAATCACACATTGCACTGCACACAATAGTAGTGGGAGATTTCAACACCTCACTCTCTGCAATGGACAGATCATGGAAAGACAAACTAAACAAAGACACAGTGAGACTAACAAAAGTTATGAAACAGATGGATTTAACAGATATATATATATAGAACTTTTTATCCTAAAACAAAAATATATACCTTCTTCTCAACACCTCATGATACCTTCTCCAAAATTGACCATATAATTTGTCACAAATCAGGACTCAACAGATACAAGAAGATTGAAATAATTCCTTGCATCCTATCAGATCACCATGGACTAAGGCTGCTCCTCCATAACAACATAAACAATAGAAAGCCCACATACACATGGAAGCTTAACAACACTCTATGCAATGATAAATGGGTCAAGAAAGAAAGATAGAAATTAAAGACTTTCTAGAGTTTAATGAAAATGAAGCCACAACATACTCAAACTTATGGCAAACAATGAAAGCAATCCTAAGAGGAAAACTAATAGTTTTAAGTGCCTCCATAAAGAAACTGGAGAGAGCATACACCAGCAATTTGAAAGCACATCTGAAAGCTCTAGAAAAAAAGGAAGCAAATTCACTCAAGAGGAGTCGAAGGCAAGAAATAATCAAAATCAGGGCTGAAATCAACCAAATGGAAACAAAAAGAACTATACAAAGAATCAACGAAACCAGGAGCTGGTTCTTTGAGAAAAATCAACAAAATAGATAAACCCTTAACCAAACTAACTAGAGGGCACAGAGACAGTATCCTAATTAACAAGATCAGAAAGGAAAAGGGAGACATAACAACAGACACTGTGGAAATCCAAAACATCATGAGATCCTACTACAAAAGCCTATACTCAACAAAATTGGAAACTCTGGATGAAATGGACAATTTTCTAGACAGATACCAGGTACCAAAGTTAAATCAAGATCAGATAAATGATGTAAACAGTCCCATATCTGCTAATAAAATAGAAACAGTCATTAATATGCTCCCAATCAACAAAAGCTCAGGACCAGATAGGTTTAGTGCAGAGTTTTATCAGACCTTCTAAGAAGACCTAATACCAATACTCCTCAAACTATTCCACAAAATAGAAACAGAAAGTACTCTACCCAATTCGTTCTATGAAGCCACAATTACTCTTATACCTAAACCACACAAAGACCTAACAAAGAAAGAGAACTTCAGACCAATTTCCCTTACAAATATCAATGTAAAAATATGCAATAAAATTCTTGCAAACTGAATCCATGAACACATCAAAACAATTATCCATTGTCTTAGTCAGAGTTTCTATTCCTGCACATACATCATGACCAAGAAGCAAGTTGGGGAGGAAAAGGTTTATGCAGCTTACTTCCACATTGCTGTTGATCACCAAAGGAAGTCAGGACTGGAACTCAAGCAGGTCAGGAAGCAGGAGCTGATGCAGAGGCCATGGAGGGATGTTCCTTACTGACTTGCTTCCCCTGGCTTGCTCAGCCTACTCTCTTATTGAACCCAAGACTTCCAGCCCAGGGATGGCACCACCCACAAGAGGCCCTACCCCCTTGATCACTAATTGAGAAAATGCCCTGTGGCATCCTCCCTTCTCTGCCTGAATACTAGCTAGCAAGCTAAGTTCGAACCGAAAGCATGGGACACATCTTCAGCTGGAAGTCTCGCCTCCAGAGACTCTAGAGGACTTGCTGATTGGGCCTGGTTGCTGACATACTTGTAGGAGGGGTTTTGCCTTGCCTGCTTGGCTCTTTGTCTTTTGTAACGAGATTATTAAAGTGGATCATGGCTGAATAGATGGATGTCTCCTGGCCAATGTTTTGACCTGTCCTTTGGGATAAGGTATTGAGATGAGATATTGGGATTAGGTATTATTTATTAGATATTATAGAAATTATTATGGATTAACGGGGTATTGGCTCCTGTCTTATGGGACCCAATTATTTATGTGGCTGCTGGCGGCTACAATGTCCCACAGCTAGGTCTCATGGAGGCACCCAACTGAAGCTCCCTTCTCTGTGATAACTCCAGCCTGTGTCAAGTTGGCACACAAAATCAGCCAGTACAACTGACCCCTTGTCAACTTGACACACAAACACATCACTATTAAGCCTCAACCCTTACTTTCTTATTCATCCCCAAGATCTAAAGTCCCACAGTCTTTACATAAAGTTCAATCCATTTAAAATGTCCAATATCATTTAAAATTCAAAGTCTCTTAACTGTGGGCTCCACTAAAAAATGTTCTTCCTTCAAGAGGGAAAATTATCAGGGCATAGTCACAATCAAAAGCAGAAATCAAACTCCAACCGTCCAATGTCTAGAATCCACTCACGATCTTCTAGATTCCTCCAAGTGCTTGGGCCACTTCTCCAGTTCTGTCCTTTGTAGCACACATCTTGTCTTCTAGGCTTCAGATGCCTGTACTCCACTGCTGCTGCTATTCTTGGTGGTCATTGCATGGTACTGGCATTCTCAAAACACTGCTGTCTTTTGCTGTAACTAGGCTTCACCAATAGCCTCTCATAGACTGTCTTCATGGTGCCAAGTCTCAATTCCTTTGCATGACTCCTTCAGTCCTGGGTCATCAATTGCAAACCGATGCTGCCTCTTCACCAATGGCCTTCCATGACCTCTAACTATGTTGAGCCTCAGCTGCTCTTCATGACACTTTCATGCCTTCAAACCCACCCAGTACCACCTGGGTGACTCTTACACATTACCAAGTACTGCTGCAGTACAAGATACAACCTTGGCTATCTCTGGAACACAGCCTCTTTGTGCTTTCAGAAAACACTTCTCAGAAGATGTCACCTCAGTCATGCTGGTCTCTTCTTAATCACTGCTAATTTATTAGCTCTAGCTAACCAGCATCAATAGTCCCAGTAATGCAAAGTTTTCGATTTAGTAGTTCTGGTATTTTGTTAATCACAGCTGATACTTCAGCTCCAGCTAACCAAAGCCACAGAACCTTCACAATCAAAACAACATTGCCCTGATAAGAATCTTTAATCTTCCCTCTGAAATTTCACAAGCCAGGGGAAGCAAGCCAGTAAAGAACATTCCTCCATGGTCTCTGCATCAGCTCCTGCTTCCTGACCTGCTTGAGTTCCTGTCCTGACTTCCTTTGGTGATCAACAGCAATGTGGAAGTAAGCTGAATAAACCCTTTCCTCCCCAACTTGCTTCTTGGTCATGATGTTTGTGCAGAAATAGAAACCCTGACTAAGACATCCATCATGATCAAGTAGGCTTCATCCCAGGGATGCAGGGATGGTTCAATATATGGAAATCCATCAATGTAATTCACTATATAAACAAACTCAAAGAAAAAAAACCATAGGATCATCTATCTCATTAGATGCTGAAAAAACATTTGACAAAATCTAACACCCCTTCATATTAAATGTCTTGGAAAGATGAGGAATTAAAGCCCATACTTAAACATAGTAAAAGTCATATACAGCAAACCAGTAGCCAACATCAAACTAAAAGAAGAGAAACTTGAAGCAATACCACTAAAATCAGGGACTAAGACAAGGCTGCCCACTCTCTCCCTACCTATTCAATATTGTACTTGAAATTTTAACCAGAGCAATTAGACAACAAAAGGATATCAAAGGGATATAAATTGGAAAGGAAGAAGTCAAATTATCTCTCTTTGCTGATGATATGATAATATACTTAAAATCCCACCAGAGAGCTCCTAAACCTGATAAACAAAGTAGCTGGATATAAAATTAACTCAAGCAAATCAGTGGCCTTCCTCTACACAAAGGATAAACAGGCTGAGAAAGAAATTAGGCAAACAATACCCTTCACAATAGTCACAAATAATATAAAATACCTTGGTGTGACTCTAACTAAGCAAGTAAAAGATATGTTTGACAAGAACTCCAAGTCCCTGAAGAAGGAAATCAAAGATCTCAGAAAATGGAAAGATCTTCCATGCTCATGGATTGGCAGGATTAATATAGTAAAAATGGCCATCTTGTCAAAAGACATCTACAGGTAGCTAGCTAGTCAGAAACTACCCTGCCATCAGAAGCTACCTTGCCACCTGTTTTGAAGCAAGGGCAATGGGTTAGCAACAGTTTCCAGACCTCCCCAGCAACAGTTTCCAGACCTCCCCAGCAACAGTTTCCAGACCTCCCCAGCAACAGTTTCCAGCCCCCATACCCCAGTAATGGTTCTAGAATGTCCCTAGAGGTGGAGCAAGCTAAAGGTCACCTATCCCAGAATTCCCCTAATGTGCTTTAAATTGGACCTGTGAGCTCATTTGGTTGTCTCCATCTTGGAATGGGAGACCCCAGCATGCTGGACTTCTGTAGAATAACACTCTTGGCTTTTACATACTGTTTGAGTCCAGGGAATCATTCTTTAGTAAATCATGGATCCTTAGGAAACATGGTATATACTAACTTGTGAGTGAATATTAGCTTTAAAGTAAAAGTTAATCATGCTACAGTCCACAGACCCAGAGAGGCTAAGAAACAAGGATGGCTCAGGAGGGGAGATGTTCAAATCTCCCTGGGATGAGGAAATAGAATAGACCTCAAGGGTAGAGAGGGGATTCCGGGGGGTGGGGAATCAATCTTGTAGGGGAGGATGGAGGGAGAGTACTAGGAGAGATAACCAGAATTGGGGGCATCTCGGGAGCAAAACAAAAGATACTATTTATTTTGTTTTTAATTTTGTATGTGGTAGGGGGACATTTGTGTGACTTCAAGAGCTTGTGGTGACCAGAACTGTCAGATCCCTTAGAGCTTTAGTTATAAGCAACTGTGAGTTGCTTGACATAAATATAGATCCTCTGTAAAAACACTGGGCATCTCTCTGGCCCGGGACACATCTATTTTTTAAAACGTCAACATTGATACGCTGTCACTATTATCAGATTTTACCATCTAGGAGAAAAACATTCGAGGATCCTGGGTGAAAGGCAAATAGGAAATGTGTATTTTACTTTGGCACAATGTTGTAAATCTGTAACTTATACAAAATGGGAGCTGGAGTTCTCAGAAGGAAAAAAAAGCTGCACTTGTGTTAAAGATTATACAAGGTTATGATTGTTAGATTTTTTTTTTTTTTAGTTAGATTCTTTGCTAGATATTAGTTCAGGCAGATTTCCTGGTTCTGCGATCCTCTCTCCCTATAGGTCACAGTGAATGGGTTTCTTTAGAAGAGCCAGAGGCGCTGGGACTGCTGAGCTCCAGGGTCAGAAGCAGGACTGGAAAGTCTCAGATACATGCTGCTTCCATGATTCCAGGCTGGGCAGCAGGGAGGAGAGGTTCATGATGCGTCGGGTCTCTCCATCAGATACCTTGGAGGTTTGGTAGGAGAGCTGCTGTACATCCACCTCTGTCAGAAGGCCGATTGTAGTGGGCAGCATTACAGGGTTGGAGGGCTGAGCCCAGAACATGAGCAAGGATTGGGCCCTGTGTAGTGGCACCTCTGGCCTAAAGACAGCTCTGTTGAGCACCTGCAGCCTTGGTGTGGTGTCCTGGATTAAGCCCAGAGCTTGGTAGGGAGCATCTGCCAAGGCCACAGTTAGGAGGCATTCCCCACTGCCCTGCTCCCCTGGGACCCCAGAGCTGTGGGAGGTGGTGACATTGAGGCCAGTCTCTTTTACCAGTAGCTTAGCGTTCACCAAGTTTATATCTGCCTGCTTGGATGCTTCTCTCAGAAGACTGACAATGATTGCAGGGCTCAGGCATTCTTCAGAGATGTTCCTTGTGTAACCACCTGGATGGTCCCTTTAGGGGAGCCAGCCCAGGCATGCGTCATCGTGCCCAATGCTTCTACCAGACCAATCCAAGGTTTGGTGTGTGGAGAGAAGACACGGGTAAGGGTCTGGGCGTTTACAGCCTCTGTTAGAGACATTCCCTTCACCACGTCCACAAATTGGACCGCGATTTCCTCCCCACAGTGGCTATGGGCCTCCTTGGTGCTGGCGCCCAGCTGGGGACAGTTGATGACGTTCTCGTGGTCCACTAAGGTCCGGTACCGAGGTGACTCTTCTGTAAACACATTCAGTGTAGACCCAGCACACTGACCAGACTGTAGGGCACTGAGTAGGGCACTTTTATCCACAATGCCTCCTCAAGCGCAGTTCACCACTCGCTCACCTTTCTTGCACTGGGCAAAGATGTCATTCAGCAAGCCTGTGGAGGAGGGCAGAAGTGGGGTATAGACAGTTATGAAATCAAAGAGAGGCCAGATCTCCTCCCGCGACAGCTGCTGAACATCAAAGGAGGCCACAATTTCAGGAGAAATGATGAGGTCATAGCCTACAGTCTTCATTCCAAAGGACTGCGTTCAGGTGGCCACCGCTCTTCCCGATTCTGCCTAGGCCAAGAATTCCCAGTGTCTTCCCGTTCAGTTCTGTCCCTATGAACCTCTTCCTGTCCTGTTTGCCATCTTTCATTGAAGCTGTCGCCTGGGGAATCTGCCTGGCCAGGCACATGGTCATCCCACAGGCGAGTTCCGCAGCACTAAGGCTGTTTCTGTTGGGGGTGTTCATGACTAGGAAGCCATTCCTCATGGTAGCCTGCAGATCCACATCTTCCATGACTGTACCAGCCCTGCCCACCACCTGGAGCTTTTCTTCTGTGTTGATGGTATCAGCAGTAGCCCAGTAGCTGACTTGATATGGCCTTCACAGTTCTGGAGTTCAGCTATCAGTTCCTCCTTGCTCAAGTTCTGCTTGCCCACCATTTGTGGCCCTCCGTCTTGCAAGATCTCCCCACAGCAGAGGTCCAGGCTGTCACTGATGAGGACTTTGTCCAGATTTGCAAAGACTATTGCTAGATAGAGTCAGGCCTTAGAATCATTTGCTCTGGGTGGCCAGAAGTACTTAGTTCAGGAAACTGCAGGCAGGGCTGGCTCCCGAGACTGAGCCTATGATGGTTAGATTTAATTGTTAACTTAATAAACCTAGGAGCACCCAGGAAGAGAATCTCAACAAAGAATTGTCTACATTGCATTGATCTGTGAGCATGTTTGTGGATGATGTCATAAGTAATTGATATGGGAAAACCCAGCTGACTGTGGGCAGCACATTCCCTAGTCAGGGAGTTTTGCCCTCTATAAGAGTGTAAAAACTGAGCTGAGTACAAACAAGTAATGTGGCTTGACTCTGTTGACGTGGATATGACCGTTGTCTTGAGCCCCCCACATAGTGAGTTCCCTACGGAATTGTAATATGAAATCAACACTGTCTCCCTAAGTTGCATTTTGTCAAGGTGTTTTATTAGAGCAACAGAATTAAAACTAAAACAAATGATAAGTAACTGAGCTTCAAAATTGCAGAAAGTTAAAATGCTACAAACCCCAACCCCCTCAAAAGAGCCATGTTTAATCCCTCTGAAAACCATCGTTGCCTACCTCTGATCTGACCTAACATCACTATGACAACCAAAACTTTTAAATGAATTCTTAAAAGAATTCATTTAAAATTCTTAAATTTTAGAATTTAAATTTAAATTCTAGCTCCCTTCAACCCAGAAGCTAAGAATGACACCAGATAGATTCTTAGATCTACAGAAGTTTCCCTGTATCAGCTGGGGCCTACCTTCTTGACTTCATAAAATCTTATGTGGCTATTTTCCAATAGAACTTTGTGTTGAGAGCAATACGACTGTGCCCTCATCACTTAAATTTGGCTCCAGATAAGACACTTTATTCTATTTTTCATTCCATTTGAGGTGAGAGCTATGTTTCTGAGCCAAGATTAACATAAAATTTATTTTAAGTCCATAAAATAAATAAAAAGCCAGAAAATATACTCATTGATCATGGTTCGTGTGCATACTTTCTGGTCCTGAGATTATATCACTCGGTGAAGAGACATCCATTAAACCTAGACACTTGTATATGCATACATCACATAACTCCAATAAAATTTAAAATATTTCCATAATATTGAAGTCATTTTATAGCTCAACAACCTGATCAATCTTCATTGTATCTAAATAAGGTCATCTCCATTTCAAATTAATAGCAAAGATTAGGAATCTGAGAAGATAGGTTAGTAAGTAGTGTTTGCCACACAAGCATGATGAATGGAGTTTGGACTCCCAGTGTAAAAATCCAGGCATGGCAGGATTACACCCATAACCCCAGTACTAATGAGGCAGAACCAGAAGGATTCTCAGGGCTCACTAAACAGCCAATCTAACTGAATGAATGAGTTCAAGCTTCGATGGTAACCTGTGTCAAAAATAAGGTGAAATGGGTCAGCAAGATGGCTCAGTAGATAGAGGCATTTGCCTCCAATTCCAATAGCCTGACTAGTTCCTACATAGTGGAAGAAAAGAACCAACTCCCAGCTTCCATAGGTGTCTTTGCTAAAAAAAGCACCTTTCCATAGATATTTTTGTTATAAAAATAACAAAAAAAAGTATCTTTTTTTCGTTCAACATGTGCTGACACGTGGGACCATTTGATTCTCCTTGGTTTACAATGAGGACCATAGAGTCAGATCATATTCCAATGTCAGCTCATCCTGAAATAGCTGTGTAACTATGAGCCTGTTACCTAACCTGGGTGTGCAGAAATGGAAAGCAGATCATGTGCTACCGCATAGAGAGGTAGAATGAGTAGATCTGCTGCAGGCATTACATGAATAGGAGTATGTTGAGTCCATCAATACACCAAAGTCAGCAGAAATCACAGTGAGCCCCTATGCTAGCAAAGCAGAGAAGCACGAGTTAGTTGGGGCAGAACATCCAGGAATATGGGTTATGGCTCTCCAATCCTCAGCACACGTGTAAATTACATAGCAAAGTAGATGTACTCTATAGGCTGTTAGCTTTGAGGAAGGCATCCCATAATTTGGTCACAAGATGAAAAGACCAGATATTTCTGGTATACACCCTAATCTTCCCAGACCTCTCTCTAAAAAATTCCTGGGTTGCCTGGTACCAGAGGAGCTGTGTCAGGGGTGCGGTTCCTCCCTCTTCTGCATTGTACTCAGTTCCTTTTTTCCTCTTGCTATCAGAATGTCTAGGAAGTGAGCATTAGGGGACAACAGAAGCTGTGCTCTCTCACAGTCCCAGGCACTAGCAATAGCAGTAACCATGAGTGACTCCACGGAATCAAAGACACAGCAACTTGTCACTCCAGGTAAGGATGGGCTAGGACTGTGGGATCTCAGTGAGGGAGGCCTGAGGGGCAACTTGTGGCTGAGCCTACCCATCCTCTGACTGGTGTTCTGTTTCTCCAGAGGATGAAGAGTGTTTGATGAGTAGTACCAGATATTCTACTGTCAGCTCTCGATTACGAACAAAATTTGGAATCAAAAGTTTGGCAGGTACAACGAACGGGGTGAGGACCTGAGGAAAAGTGGATGACTTTCCCCAGAACTGGGTCCTGGGGAACTGGAGTTGAGATCCTAAACTTCTCATTCAGTCCCGGGAGATGGAGGTTGGGGGATGGAATTGTGAGCCATAGAAGGTATAGACTCAGAGTCCAGGCTCCCGCGCCCTGCATGAGGAAGATGGCAGCAGTAAGTCTCTCCTGGGGCCAGGCTGAGGCAAGGGCACTATGATTCTAACACAACTACCTTCTGTTCTGCAGAATATACGAGGCAGAGCCACAACCCCTTGGTCCTGCAGCTGTTCTCCTTCCTGTTCTTGGCTGGGCTTCTGCTGATCATTCTTGTCCTAGGTCAGGCAAAATGAAGGGCTCAATTCTCCGATCTGGCTCTAGGGCCTGTCTGGGAAAGCGATGGGGAATGCAAGTTGGGAGCGTAACCTTCAGTGGTGCTAGGAACTTCTCAGGGACATCTCCCGCATCTCTGGTACACCAGAGAGGGGAGGGGAGGGTCTCAGAGAAGAGCTGTGAACCATTTCTCCTGGTAGGTCACTTTTCTCTGGCTGTCTAGTTTCCCAGTCTTTCAAGGTATTAACCAAGGGTAGAAGAATTATCTCAACAGTTAAGAGAACTTACTGTTCTTCTAGAAGACCTAGGTTTGGTTCTCAGCATACACACCATGTCTCACAGCCACCTAAAACCCCAGTATCAGGGTATCCAATACACTCTTCTGAACTCCTCAGACACAAGACAAACACCTGGAGTATATACATACCTACATACATACAGGCAAAACAGTCATACACATAATAAATGAATAAATAAATAAACAAATACGTGTTTAAAGACATCAGGCAGAAATTATCCTAGATACTGAGGTGGAAGCATGTGCCTAAAATCCTAACTACTTGTGAAGTTGAGATAAGATGAGGACATATGTCCAGGAGTAGGAGAAATTAGTGCCAAGATAGTGAGACGCACCTTCCAAAAAAAACAACATAATGTCCCAAAGCACCCAGTGCAGGCCACAGCAAAAAGGAAGTATTTAATAACTACAGGGTTCTTTTCTTTCTGTCTCCGTTAAGTCTCAAAGGTCCCCAGCTCAGAGGTTCAGCAGAAAATCTACAAGGAGCTCATGCAGTTGAAGGCTGAAGTTCATGGTGAGTAACCAGAGACCAGGAATTCAGGCTCTCAGGTTTCTATGGGAGAGAAGTCAGTTTCCTTTAGTCATCAGACTCTGAGTAACAATTTCCTTCTCTTTGAAGTGAGATCACAATAAAATACTGAGAATAGAGGGCTAGTGAGATGGCTCAGTGGGTAAGAGTGAGAACAGAACTTGGTGTTTACAGGAGCCATGCACACAGTAGACACTCAGTGTTCACAGAAATTGTATATAGCATAGACAATGTTCACAGTAGCCATTCACACAACAGACATTCAGTGTTCAAAGGGGTTATGTAAACAGTAAGCATACAATGTTCATAGGGACTATGGATGTAGCAATCACTCAGTGTTCACAGGAGCCATGCATACAGAGGGTATTCAGTGTTAACAAGGGCCATGTACACTATGGGCACTCTAAGTTCACAGAGGTCGCACAGTAGGCACTAGGTCAAGCTAGTCCTGACCTCTGTGGCACCTACATTTCCATGACATGGAGAAGATGGACTTAAGACTTCTAGATTTTTCTGGGTGAAGAAGAGGATAAGGAAATGCAGAGGGGAATGGCTCCCCAGAATGCTATGATAAGTAAGGACCCTGGTTCTGGAGACCTTATAGGTTGAGGACAAATGGGAACACAGACATCCAAGTATGTCTATCTGATCTGCTTCCTCCAACAGATGGCTTGTGTCAACCCTGCCCCAGGGACTGGACATTCTTTAATGGAAGCTGTTACTTCTTCTCCAAGTCCCAAAGAAATTGGCACAACTCCATCACTGCCTGCCAGGAACTGGGGGCCCAATTGGTCATTGTAGAGACTGATGAGGAGCAGGTATGCCAGATGGGGCCCCATCCTTGTCTGGAACATGGATCTGGCTATGGTTGCCTGAGAGTGAGACCATTTGCTAGACAACGCTATGGGTTAGATGCTGCTTTTTCTATAGAGAAGGGTAGAAATGGGGACTCCTCCCCCCACCCAAGTACTCTCTACAGCATCACACCTAAGACTTAAATATTTCTGGTGCATTGGGGGAATGCCTAAAATGTAATTGCTATCTTTGTGTGTTGGGCAATATTAAACTCTTCCTCACTGGGGGATATATGTTCTGCTAGACTAGAGACTAAGGAAATGTCTTTAATGAAGGTGCTTGCCTTGAAAACACAAGGACTTGAGTCTGAAACCACATTTTGAAAGCTAGTTATGGGTTTGGGGAGATTTCTGAGTGGGTAAGAGTGCTTACTGCTAAGGCAAGAAGATCTGAGTTAGGAGCCTCA
>JADRCC010572865.1:0-12827 GCA_019843855.1 Hylomyscus alleni | reverse complement strand
TAGGGATATAATGAAAGCTGGGATTGTGAGAACTGCTCCTAGGTTGACCCAGAAAATTTTAAATATTGAAGGAGTCATCAGAAAGTTAGAACAGGAGGCTGGGAAGGTGGGCGCAATGTCTACTAGGAAGGCAACAACAACACTAGCCTATGGGATGAACTGAACAATGCCATGGCCCTAAGTCAGCATATTGCCTCTCTGCCCTTTTATGTGTCCTCTAACAAGACGGAGTAGCCTGGAACTTCAATCACATACACATCCTAAAGAATCCATAAAACCATGAGAGAACATCTTAAGACATCTGTGCAGCAACCAACCCTATTCCACACCATAACTTGCATGTAAGAATGCAAATATAAAACTAAATGCCATCCTGTTGCATGACATTTTCTGAGGAGAGACAGAAAGAATCACTCCGCATCCCCGGAATAGGCATGACACCGACAAAACCAAAGCAAAGATTCCATTCAGATCCAGCTTGGTAAGACAATTACTTTATCGAGATTTCTTGCAGAAGCATTGGTGACTTGTTGACAACTCTATCACCTGTAAATGATCCGGGCAACTTATAAGCATCCAGGCTAAGAAGCACGCCCTCTAAAGTTCAAGCTTTCATGGTGATAATTGTGGAAGAAAGTGCCCTCATGAGTATCTGGGAAAGACCCTATGAATCTGGGAAGCCCTGTGACCCCACTCCACAGGGAATGTTGGTAGGTCTAATAACATCAGGGTCTCCTATACGTCATGACGGCTGCTCTGCTTCAAGATGGTGACGGTCAGGTCTGCCTGGAAGATAAAGCTATACTATCCATCCTCCAAGAGTGTGAAGTCCATCTGAGAGTTAAACAAGAATACGCAGATATACTATAATTTTGTAGCATAAACATTCATTTCCCCCATTCTCAACTTACCATTTGCTTTGGTAACAAACAAAAAATTTGCTTTGATTTTTGTTGACAAAGAACAACATCTTGGCTTACTCTACTTTAGCCTGAATTCACTGCTACCTTTACTTAACCTGTCATATTCTGACATCTGTGGTACCACTCAAGTCCCATATCACCATCAACCACTACTTCTGTAGTTCTCTGAGCATTTCAAAATGAGGCTCTATTCAGCCATAAAAGTATGCTCCTGTATAGCCAGCCAGTAGAGAAGGCCAGCGAGGGAGCGAATTGAGTAACACCCAGGCGTCCAGGAAAAAAATAGGTTTGCTGTTTCACTCTTTTGTTGTAAAATTACTTGTGAAATTACTTCTCCTTGCATGTTTTACGTGGTTTTTATAAAAGGACTTTCCTCTAGTGAGGAAGTAGATAAAACCTCAGTGTGCAGCCTGGTGCACTCCATTGCAGGCATTCATTCTCAGAACAGTAAGTCAGAGGGAACAAAACACAATAGGGAACTTGGAGAGATTCCACTTTTGCTTTAAAAGTCTGCCAGTTGTAATTTATTAGCCCGTGATAAACTTCTAAATTCACATCTTATTCATATAATATTGAAGTCACTTGTAAGCAACCTAAGTTATGTTGTTATCAAGTATCTTGTACACAATTCTTTATAATTCCAAGAAGAGATGACAGTTAGAGGGAAGGTGGCTAATGAAAGGAGATCTGTGACTGAACACAGGGCAAGTGACCCCAACATTGCCCTCCCTTGAGATAATCCCACACTAAATCCTTCAACATCACTCCTAGAAAAATTGACTATTTACATAGTTGTCATAAATAAAAGAGTCTGAATAAACTTGGAAAGTAAATTATATTTATTAACAAGTGAACCAAAGTCATACTCAAACCAAGAAAGCCAAGTGCATTTTTTAACAAACCCTTATTCAGCTAGGGCAAAGGTGTTGGCTCAGTGAGTGGAATGCTTGACACTCAGGTATGGAGACTTGAGTTTGGATCTCCAGAACTCATATACAACTGAATGTGGTAGTATTCACTATAATCTCAAAGTCCTTATGGTAAGATAAGAGGTAGTGACAGAGAGTTTTTAGAAGTTTGTGAGTCCACTATTCTGGAACACACAGCAGCAAACATTAAGAAACTCGGTTTCAAACAAGGTTGAAGATGAAGACTCATACTTAGGGTTGTCCTCTGACCTCCACATCTGTGCAGTGATGCATAACAACAATAACAGAAATACAAGCGCACCCACACTATGTCCTCACAGTCCCACTCCACCCGTGCCGATTTCAACAGAGACAAAGACACACACACACACACACACACACACACACAAAGAAAGAGTGGGGGAGAGGGGTGAGAAGATGGTTTTACTTCAAGCCTGTGGAGATAGATTAATAGCTAAGAGCATTTACTGCACTTCCAGAGGACAGAAGTTTTGTTTGATCCACTGTACCAGTGTAGCTTCATCTACTGTACCAGTGTTGCTTCATCTACTGTATCAGTGTAGCTTCATCTACTGTATCAGTGTAGCTTCATCTACTGTATCAGTGTAGCTTCATCTACTGTATCAGTGTGTAACTTCATCCACTGTACCAGTGTAGCTTCATCCACTGTACCAGTGTAGCTTCATCTACTCTATCAGTGTAGCTTCATCCACTGTACCAGTGTCTTTCATCTACTGGGTCAGTGTAGCTCCATCTACTGTATCAGTGTTGCTTCATCTACTGTACCAGTATAGCTTCATCTACTGTACCAGTGTAGCTTCATCCACTGTACCAGTGTGTAGCTTCATCCACTGTACCAGTGTCTTTCATCTACTGGGGCAGTGTAGCTCCATCTACTGTATCAGTGTTGCTTCATCTACTGTACCAGTATAGCTTCATCTACTGTACCAGTATAGCTTCATCCACTGTACCAGTGTAGCTTCATCCACTGTACCAGTGTGTAGCTTCATCCACTGTACCAGTGTGTAGCTTCATCCACTGTACCAGTGTGTAGCTTCATCCACTGTACCAGTGTGTAGCCTCATTCCTCTAATCCTTGCTTTCATTCTCAGCCAGCTCAAATTTCATGGATGCTCACTGCCTTCAGCATCTTGTGCACAATCAGAATGAACTTGACTCTTAGTTCATCATACTCACACTAGAAAACTGCATATTTAGTACAACCAGCTTCACACCCACTGTCTTCCAATAGGCTGACAAGTGTCTTTGGAAACTTATGATCACCAATATAAGCTTAAGCATGGCCACTGTATACCTCATTCCTGCCCCATTTATTCTTCCATTGTCTACTAAATACCCTTCCATCTTAATAAATACCCCAACCTTCTTCATTCTGTGTTTCTTATAGCCTAGCCTTGCTTCCTAACTCATTAAAAAAATACAATCAGAAGTTATTAATTGTTCCATCAGAGGTATGCCATGTATACTTTGTATTTTATTTTTCTTTAATAGAATAATTTTATGATTTATAATTCAATTTTATGTATATTTATAATTTAAATTTATAACTTATAGATTACTATGATAATTTTATACTTTTTGTTTGTTTGTTTTTCAAGACAGGGTTTCTCTTTGTAGCCCTGACTGTCCTGGAACTCACTCTGTAGACCAGGCTGGCCTTAAACTAAGAAATCTGCCTGCCTCTGCCTCCCAAGTGCTGGGATTAAAGGTGTGCGCCACCACTGCCCAGCCCAATTTTATACTTCTTGGAGAACTTTACAGCATTGTATTTTGATCATGTCCATCCTCGGGTCTCTCCCAACTACTCCTAGGTCTACCAGGAAACTTGATGTCATTTTTTAAATAAACCATTGAGTTCAAAGAGTATTCATGTATGCGGCCATCCACTGGGGAGTGGTCAACCCAAAAGAGGACACACTCAGCATGTCTTGCCTCAGCATGTTAGTCTTTCTCAGCTGACATCACTATGACAATCAGCCCAAGTCCAAAGAAGTGGCAAGAAACTGTAACACTTCACCAGAAGTTTTTTTTTGCCACGATTCTCTCTTTAGTGTTCCAACAAATGGAGCTCAACTAAGCAATGTAAGGCAGAAAGTATGTGTGTTTAGTTAGCGAAGATTCCTTCATCATGTGTTCTTTCACATGCCTGCTTTAGCAGAACATCCTTTTACCTGTGTCTGCTTCAAGAAAATACTCCTTCATGTGTTTGCCACAGCAAAACACCATCCATAACAACTAATTTTCCGAAGAACTCTTAAGTTTCCACTTCAGATGAAGGACTTTATGTGCTCTTAGCTCAAGCCAGCACACCTGCTCACTCTCAGGCATTTTTCCTATTTATGTTATATTTTCCGAAATAATTTTTCTTTCCTCTGGTCCTATCTTATCAGTCAAAATTTCTGGGTTTCTTTGGAGAGGCAGTTGCATCATCTGATGTTTCTCTGGAAACTGTCTTATGAGAGGATGTTTTTGCTGAAGCAGACATGCGGGAGGATCCTTTGCTAAGAACAGACACGTGGTGGTTTTCTGGAAGCAGCCTGGATAAACAGCATGCGATGTTTTGCTAAAGTGAACCCTTCAGAAAATGCATGATATTTGGAAAGGGTATAAATATAACCCAACAAACAGTGGATGGTGCTGTGTGGCATTGGTTCCCCTTGCTACTTTTTACTGGTCATCATTTTTCATGGCTTCATAGAGAAAAATGCATTGAAGAACTTCTGGTGGCGTGGCAGCGGTTTCTTGCTTCCACAGACTCAGAACAATTGGAAGAGACTAGTTTCTTCTGGATCAAACTGCCATTGCTGATCGGTGGATGGTATTTGTGAGTGGATCCAGCTGCCACTGCTGATTCATGGGAACGGCACTGCTGATATCCTGACAATGCAGACTGGATTCACTCCAAAGAATCCTGTTATTTCTAAACAGGTCCACATTCTCCTTTGCCCTACTAACCTTTCCTTTCCACTACCTCTGGTGGGTGGTAGGCTAGAAGGGAGGTTAAAGCATTTAAGTATACTTATTAAAGTAGGTTTTGAAAAATACAAGCCTATCGTATACAAATAATCTAAGCCTACAGTATGAAAATAGCCAATTCCACCCATACTTAAAAGACAAAACAGAAAATACTTACTCCATTGATAATACCCTTCCTCTCTTTTCCTGAAACAAAATACCATGCAATATTAGCCTATACTGCTCATATTCATCTTTTCCTCTTCCTTTATTCAAAACTCCAATAAAACTTAGTACTCATCACCCTGACAGAATTCAATTTTGTATCACTAGGGACATCCATAATAGTAGCAGTCATGAGAACAGGACCTAAACGGTTCAGGACCTCACAGTCAGCAAAGTTTCCAGTAACTTAATAACGATTGACCTCTTTAGGGAATCTATGATTAGAGGGTCACAGGGATACATTTAGTTTATGTTAATAAGGTTGCAAATAAGCATTTTTTTGACATCATAAATAGAGGTAGTGAGGGGGGACAAGGAATGAGTAGACTCAGTAAATGGAGAATTTGTGTCTTCAGTTCACAGATCTGTGAAACAGCAATAATAAGCCTTTCATTATCGTAAATAGAATCATTAAACTTAATCCTAGATGAAGGGAGGATTAGTTGTATGGGTTAAAGGGATTCTAGTCCCTATAGATGACTCAATATTGAATTAAATAAATGTTCATAATTCTTCGCAGTATATCTTTCTTCAGCTCATCCCACAGCAAGTCATATCTCCAAAGATGAATCAGTCAGTTTTCTGGAGAACTTTATTTCTGCATATCTTTCTTTGGTGGAATAGAAACTACTCTATCTTTATCTAAATGTCTCTTTTAAACTATATTAGCCTCTTAGTCTTGCTCTAGAACAAAAACAAAGCAAATAAACAACTCAAGCTTTCCTACTTGAAAAAAAAACCAATCTCCAGCATATATTTGTACAGCTTATTACTCCTTGTTTTTGTTCATTTTTTATGGAACTAAAATTCTGTATTTTTACAGCAAGTGTCTTTTCTACCGCAGATTATAATCATTTCTTAGAAGTAAGTCAGATCATCTTCCTATGAAATCATGTGGTTTTGTGTGTATATGCCAGTGAAATGTCTTGAACTTATATTTTTATCTCAGTAGTCAATTTTAAAAACTCGGTGGGTGAAACACACTTGACTTATTATCTAAAATGTTAGAAAATGTTGCAATCTACATGATTTAAATATTTATTACATCAGAAGGTGCTATCACTAAAGTAAGTTCATATGTCAATCAGAGTTCTAGATTGAAAAATACTGGAAATTGGTTCTGACTATTAAGACATAAACATTCTCATTAGGAAGATACCAGAGCTGAAAAAGCTGGGTTCAAGGAAACTTCAGAAAGGTATCAGGGGCCACAGAAAAGGTCACAGGGCAAGCGCCATCTGCTTTGCTGACCACTGACAAGGCCTGTACACTGAAGCTTCAGAAAAGTGAACCAAGAGCCACACTATGTCATCAGCAATCCACCACCATCCATGAAGAGTGCACTATACACCTCTGTGGTTAGTGGGCAGTTCCTTAAATCCAGTCTCTAGAGAGTAGGAGGTGCTCTGAAAGAAAATTATGTTGGAGACTTAATAAAATGGAGAAGGTCAAACACAAGCCTTCAGAAAATCTCACCTGCCATGGGCAGCCTCACTCACAGTAGCTGTGAGCATCAGAAACATTTTGTAAATTGCTAGTGATAGCAGTAAGCACTGAGCACGCAGGCAAACCAAAGAGTCGTATGAGAGAAGATAAGGCTTGGTAACATTTAGGGTTGCTTCTGCTTTACCGTGTGTGTGTGTGTGTGTGTATGTGTGTGTGCGCGCGTACACACGTGCACGTGTGCATGCATGAATGTGTGTATGCATGCGTGCGTGTGCATGTGCGTGCGTGCATGTGTGCATGCGTGTGTGCATGCGTGTGTGTGTGTGTGTGTGTGTGTGTGTGTGTGTGTGTGTATTTTTTCATATATATATATGAAATCCTGGACCTTGTTATGAACACCAGTTGGAAAACTATCATTTCTCTAATTAGATTTTTTTCCTGACTTGCTGATTCTATTTAAAGTTCCCAATGGTCAGAATTATCTTTTCTATACTAATAAACAAAGAACAAAGACAGCTTTTGAAAGTCTGAAAACTGGTATTGTGGTACCAACACCTTCTAAACTTCTGTCAGAAATAGGTTAACGGGACAGAGAAATGGATCCATGCCAAGAACACTGGCTGCTCTAGCAGTGGACCTGAGTTCAATTCCCAGCACCAACATGGTAGCTAATAACCATTTATGACTCCAGAACCAAGGGATCTGATGCCTCTCCTATCAACAGATTGCACCAGGCAAGTACATGGTGCACAGACCTACATGTAAGAAGAACATTCGTAATACACTAACAAATAAGAGTAATAGTAATTTTAAAATGAAATATGTTGACACTAAAATAACTCAATAAAAATACTGAGATATTATAATAATTCAACACAAAACTACCTGGATGAGATCAAGTCATAGGAAAGAGGCTTCCACTTACACAGAAGCGTATTTAGAGGAAGCTAAGACTGAGTCTGAGAGACTTGTGAGCTGTCCTACCCACACCCAAGATTTCCTCGGCCTGCCACGCCATGCATTCCACCTGTCATTTATTTTGCACTTTTATAGATTTAGACTCATTAAATTTTAGTTTATTTACAAAACTATTCATTTGGATTTAAAAACATTGTCTGAATTAGGGTTTCTATCTCTACGACTAAACACTGTCACCAAAAGGAAGTCCTGACGAAAAGGATTTATTTGGCTTACACTTCCACAGGATGCTCCATAACAACATCAACAACAACAAAATCAGGACAGGAACTCCAACAAGGCAGGAACTTAGAAGTAGCAGCTGATGCAGAGGCCATGGAGGGGTACTTCCTACTCAATTACTCCACATGGCTTGCTCATTCTGCTTTCTTATAGAACGTAGGACCATGCCCAGCAGTAGATGGCCGACAAAAAAGTTTTTGATTTATTGTTTTGGTTTGGTTTGGTTGTTTTGTTTTTGACCTTGCTGCTCTTTTGCTTATATATTATGGTTTCTGATTTTGTGCTTCTGTGGGTTTTGACTCTGTGTGTGTGTGTGTGTGTGTGTGTGTGTGTGTGTGTGTGTGTTTTGGATGTCTGTGTTGGCCATCTACTGCTGAGCATATATATGGTTTGTATACACTGTGAGACTCTCCTAGAGAAAACTGATTTTTCCTTTGTGAATGGTTGTCAATCGGAAATAACTTCTGGTTCAGGGGTTGGGTCATGTCTAGTTCACTTCTCATTGCTGAGACCCCCATTTGATTTAGACCTGTGCAGGTGTCATGCATGCTGCCGTGGTCTCACGTGTTTCTCACACTTTTTGTTGTTTTATATTCTATTTGTTTTGTTTTATTCTGCTTTGTTTGTTTATTTTTATTTCTGTCTATTTGTTTTCTAAAGAGAGAGAGAAGAAAGGCATGATGGATAAGGAGGCGGAAGAATCTTGGAGGAGATAAGATTGGGGAAACTGTAATCAGAACATGTTATGTGAAACAAAATTAATTATTTTTAATAAAAAATTCTAAGTTTGGGCAAAATTATTCTTTAAAAAATTAGATAAATGATTAAAAGAATTAGGAGGATATTGTAATTTCATGCACTCATATATTACCATAATTTTATCTAACTTTCAATATTTTGTTTTATTCTAATTTTTTGGAAAAGTTTTCAAGTTGGTCTTTAAAACCTTTCCATCTCCATGTACCATGACTTCAAATCTCCAAAAATTTCTATTATGTACATAATTCTTAGTGTTCTTACTTTCTGAATGTTTGTTTTATATAAAATCCAGTTCTTAATTATAATAGAAATTTAATATCTTATAACTCAATTGATATAACAGTGTTTCAACTGAAATTTTCTTTTGTTATATTTTACTTCCCTTCAATATGGAAGTAATTTTAGTCCTATTTTCTACAGAAATAAACAAAATTTCAAAAATAAAGGTATGTAATTTTCACATTCTATAAAATCAAATTACTTATTTAAATGTATAATTAAAAGTATCTATATATAGTATATATTTGGATTTCCTTTCAATTTCTAAGCTACAATATTTGAGGATAAATATTGGAATCTGATAATAATTACTTTTAATTTAATGCCATGGCACTCCTGATCTTGGTGCTGGCTCCATCTAAAATTAGATGACACCAAAGTAGTCTTTGTGGTATTAATTGGGTGTTTAAGTTCATTTGTTTGGGGTTTGTCTAGCTTTGTTTTATTGCTGGGGATTAAACTTAATGACTGACTCTCACACACCAACTACACACTATTATCACTGAATTATATTCCAGTCCATGGAGCCATCTTTATACAGAAATACTGATATCTAGCTTTGCTGAACAGAGACGAGTATATCTAAAATAGTTGAATTTGAAGAACTTGCTCAGGAATAATATTTCAGCCTACTTTAACTACATCTAAGCCGCTGTGGAAGGGTGAATATGCTTGGCCCATGAGAAGTGGCACTATTAGGAGATATGGTTTTTTTGGAGTAGATGTGATCCTGTTGGAAAAAGTACATCACTGAGTTTCTGAGGTGGGTTTTGAGGTTCTATGCTCCAGCTACATTCAGTGTGGAAGAGAGCCTCCTTCTAGCTGCCTGCAGAAGAGAATCTCCTTCTACCTGCCTTCAGATCAAGACACAGAACTCTCAGCTCCTTCTCTAGTACCCTGTCTGCCTGAATACTGCCATGCTTTTTGCCATGATGATAATGGACTGAACCTCTAAAACTGTAAGCCAGACCCAATTATATGTCCTTTATAAGAGTTGCGTTAGTCATGGTGTCTCTTCACAGTAATGAAACCTTAACTAAGACAGAAGTGTTGTTTAGGGCAACACTGTTCCCTAACTCCTCCTAGGTCTGACCCCCTCATCTACACACAAAAAGGATGATAATAGACCATGCTTAAAATGGAGCATGTGGGAGAACAGTATGTGGCCTGCACTCTGTCTCCTACTCTCTCTGTGAACCTATTTCTATCCTTTAGCTAACATATTCTGAAATATTTCTCATGTCCTATATTGTCAGAAGTGACTGCAAAAAAAAAATCTCACAAACTGACACAGTCACTTTAAAACCAAGAAAAAATTTAATAGTCCCATCTGAAGCATTAATCTTTGCTAACAGAGATACTTTCTCATAAGTGATAATTCTGTGTTCAAAATCCCATCACAGTGAATAATAAGTTTCTTCTTTTTAAAAAGATGAGTTAATATCATAGAACAAAGGTAATGAATTTTGCACTCAGGTAGATAAAATGGTTGGATATCGATTCGATAACCAGCCAGAATAATTCCTGGCAAGAGGTCAGTATGCAGCAAAGGTGAAAAGATTGACCTTAAACAGATTATTAAGACTAAAGTAAGAGCTTCAGAAAGACAAACGTAAAATGTGTCCCCTGTTTTCACAATGAGTCCATTAAATAATTGAGCATGGGTGGGGTCTGGTGCTTAGAGTTTGTAGTTTATGGATGTGTGTGTGTGTGTGTGTGTGTGTGTGTGTGTGTGTGTGTGTCTGGCTTGTTTCTTCTGGCATGGTTCAGTTTTATGCAGCCTGTCTCATCTCCAGAAGAATGGAAGAGTGTATTCTTTATATCCATTAGAGGTAATGAATACTGAAACAAAAAGGGACTTTCTGCTTAGAGATCAGAATGCTCTGGTTCCAAACCACACAGCTTTAGAGAACACTGGAAACTGGTAGTGAAAAGTTGGCTAGAGGTGAAAGGGGCTACATAGTCTGTTCTGGTAGCACTCACTGGGCCAGAATTTGGGCATAGCTGTCAGTGTCTGTAGCAATGCCATTTGGAGGAAATACATATGCAAACCCTGGCATTCAGTAGTCAGATGTCATGAATGATGTGCCTCAGTTAGAGTGGCTAACACAGGAAGCTGTGTCTATCACTGTGAGGACTCAAGGCCTCACCCACAACACAGGATGACTCACACAGCAAGATAAAGAAGCAAGAACAGACAAAGCATAGGAACTTGTTCCACGGCAGATACTCTTAAAAAAATTACTTAATCCTGTTTTACATTCCAGATTTTACCTCTTTCCAGTCTACTCTCTGACTGTTCTACATTCCATACAATCTCCCCCAACTCCACAAGGATGTCCTCCATCCCCCACCCCACCAGATCTCCCCACTCCCTGGGGCCTCTAACCTCTTGAAGGTTAGGTGCATTTTATCTGAGTGAGTCCAAACCCAGAAGTCCTCTGCTGTATATGTGTTGGGGGCCTCATATCAGCTGGTGCATGCTGCCTGGTTGGTAGCCCAGTGTCTGAGAGATCTTGAGGGTCCAGGTTAGTTGAGATTGCTGGTCCTCCTACAGGGTTGCCCTCTTCCTAGCTTCTAACAGCCTTTCCCTAATTCAACCACAGAAGTCAGCAGCTTCTGTCCATTGGTTGGATACAAATATCTGAATCTGACTCTTCCAGTTCTTTGTTGGGTCTTTCAGAGGGCAATCATAATAGGTTCCTTTCTGTGAGCACACCTCAGTAATAGTGTTAGGCCTTGGGGCCTCCCCTTGAGCTGGATCCCAAATTGGGCCTGTTGCTGGACCTCCTGTTCTCAGGCTCTTCTCCATTTTTTTCCCTGCAGTTCTTTCAGACAGGAACAATTATGGGTCAAAGTTTTTGACTGTGGCATTGCAACCCCATCCCTCACTTGATGCCCTGTCATTCTGCTGGAGGTGAGCTCCACAAGTTCCCTCTCCCCACTGTAGGGTATTTCCCCTAAGGTCTCTCCCTTTGAGTCCTGAAAGTCTCCTATCTCCCAGGTCCCTCCATCTCCAACCTCCTAAGAATGTTTCTATTCTCTCTGCTGGCTCTCAGGGTTTCAGTCCTTGAAAAGGTTAACAAGCCAAAGAGACCAAGTGAGGATGCCTGAATCCCACTTGGGAGGAAGAAGAATGCAATCCCCGGAGGGGGAAGGGAGGGACCTAGGTGGGAAAGAGGATAGGCAGGAAAAGAGGAGAACATGATTAGGTATTGGGTGGGGGGAGCAGACACTCTTGAAATTGAAAGTTACATTATGGGGAACTGGAGCTGGAGTTTGAAGTTAGGTTGATAGATAACACACTGAAACTACTTAGAGATGGCTAGTTTCCAGCAGTAAATCAAGAAAGAACATCTGCTGGGAAAGCTTTAATTACTTTGAGTTCTATAGCAGTGTATACAATGGTAGAGGGATAATATATAATTTGGTAAAACTATCTCTCGATACATACTTTATTTAAATCCTGTATAACCATGATATCTGGCACCTCTTTGAATTCATGGGACAAAAGAAAACTTCATATGAAACTTTCTAAACAGAGTTGCAGTTCTCTGCAGCTTTTTTTCCATGGACTCCAGGTAAAATTAACTTTCTCTAGCACTGTGTGCAGTGCCCTATCTCCTGTCCTTGAGAAGTCCTAAAACACAGGTCCTCCTTCATTATCTTCCACCATCCTTAGTTCACTCTTTTCAAACAAGTAAACACGTGAAAGATTGGTTTTCCCTTAATAAGTGATGAGAGCAACTCTTCCCTGAGGGTCTGGTCGTGATGTTGCACAAGTTTATTCTTTTCTATTCCAAATCCCTTAAAATAAACATCAGTTCTCCCTGTACTCTTCACTCCCTACTCATTCTCTGACCCATAGCAATTCGGCACTATCTTCCTCAAACAGTGTCCTTCTTCCCAGTTTGTCACTTGACTAATCACCAAATCTAATTAATTTCTCTAAGTCTTGTAGTATTTGGCAGTCTGGAGACACTGGATGGTATTAGCCATTATCTCCCTGAAACTCTATCCTCTCTTAATTTTCTTTCTAATCCCTATTTTCAATCACTTTTACTACCCCTTTCTTTTTCTGATTATCCAT